>JBBPUC010000086.1:5176-56920 GCA_038094375.1 Tubosaeta aff. heterosetosa
GACGCTCGAAAGTAATGTATATCATTGGATAGTTGTCGTACTAACCATTTACAAAAGGCCCTGAAATCTACGTGAAATTTACATGACCTAATGATTAAGTTGAAATACCGGACCTCGAAGATCATTTAGGTAGAGACAGGCCGTGCGCCTGGCTACGGGATCAGTCAGGTATTACTTGTGCAAATGGCACCAAGCGCTACACATGGCCATTCGCTTGCTGAGGTTGAACTCCCTGCAATGTTATTGTTGTCTCACTTTATCAGGCCCTATGATTTGTGGAAAACAGGTGCCTGTCCTAACTATATCTAGGATTCAGAGCATCATGTGCTGGCATTATTCCAACTCGTTGCACATGCACATGTTCCTGGAGGATACACATATAAGTGCCCAATCGCAAGCTTGCGAGCAGTATGGCGAATTTCCACTATTGGTTCTGACGGTATGATCTAACACCATACCCGGAGATTTACGCGCTGTTGTATCGATGGATGGAATCAATCCTCTCGAATCAATCCTCTCGAGCGCTCAGCTCATTTAGATTCTGAAAAAGTTTGGTTACGTGAGTTCCCTTCTCGCAAACCTTTATTCGCCGGCTGACGGACTACATGACTAGCCCACGTTCGGGCCTAGGCCGTCCATCGAGACTCTGATAATATTAATACACACCTCTATCCTGGCCACGTGGACACGAAAGATGCACCGAGCTGTGTTTTGTGTCGTTAGCACCGGAAGTTCATGGCTATAGACGAAATCGATTATCATCTGCAAAGCAGGAATAATGTCAGACATTTGAAGGTTATTCGAGGGGAGGACATGGGTGGATCATAACACTAGGGTTCTAAGAACCTGAACTACTTAACCGAATTAGGTTGGCATCTCGACCATACAGGATTATAGGTGCATCTACCGGCAAACTTTTGTACCGAGCCGGCTGTTCTCATTGTTTTCCCGAAGGCTGGCAGGTGTGGGAAGTACCTGCCGAAGGAAAGTTTTCCCACGCTAACTACTTGGCTTCATTAACTGACTGCATGCCTACATTATCAATATGCCAAAGTGCGCTGGATCGGCGACGCCAGCAACCAAGAGCGCCTTGAATTCAGTGTGGGCCTTGTCACAGTGGTAACGATAAATGGTATTGTCAGAACTTCTGGCCGCCGCAGTGTACGTTACCTGATTCTGCAGGCACGATCCATTCCTGCCAGCCCAGGTACTGCGAAAAATCCACAGAAATGATGAACACAACTGGTGAATCTATTTAAACCATCCCGAGGTTGCTATGCTGCACGGGCACCTTGACACCCGCCCACACATTCCTTCGACGACATGGACCCCGAGGGAACTTCCCAACCCCCTCGAGGGCGGCCCCGAGCTACGGACGACCCTACACCGGAACCCAGTTACGCCCCCGGAACTTCTGGGTTAGGGGATAATACCGTCGGCGGAGGCAGCCCTGCGCGGCCCCAAACATCGTCCACAGATCGTCGGGGCCTAAATCCCTCACCTGGGGCCCATCCAACTACCTCGCAGCAATCAGAAAGCTACGAGGGCGTCCCAGTCCCACTGCCTCCCCGGAGCTACGGCGGGCTCCCCCGACAGATGTCGTCCTATGGCGGGCTCCCCACGGCTCCGATAGTAGATGGCTCTGATATTGGTTGGATCGTTCCCGTATATGAAAGGCGCAGTGTGAGTGTATGCCTGCTTGTCTTCGGATACCTTCGAATTGTAGCTATAGACCGGCGCTGGCACAGTACGCGAACGCCTTGAACCAACGATTCACAGCGCTGAAGAACAAAGGAATCAGTTTGCCTGGAAAGGTCGGTCCATATGCGCCGCTGTTTGTTTTTTTGCTAACAAGGGCTATATAACCCATACTCAGCGACATGGACCAAATGGGTACTCAATTTCGCGATTGGCTTGCAGGTACTTTTAGGTGCATTGACAACAGCAATTTCTGCGGCCGCCACAACTGTTAAGGAGGCGAGTTTGTCGTGTCTTTGAAAATTTTATTGCACTAAACTAACGAGACGAAATAGGCACAGGTTGCATCTGCCGTATTGGGTTCGTGCCATTCTGGATTCGATGTAACTCGGATGTTCAGCTTTTTTAGGTGGTCTCTCTACCTTGGTTGCGTCGTACCTCGCTCGCGCTCGCGGTGGCGGGGAGCCTGATCTATCCATCTTACGCGTCAAGGATCTTGAGCACTTTTTGCGAGATGCAAATGCCTTCCTGCTGGACCACGCTCATGAATCTCCTGGCCCCACAAACCACCTAGGTGCAGACGTGGAACGTTTGAGAAGTCGACTGGAAGAGTTGCTCGGTAATGGGAGTGGGTACGTGCGATCGAACGTTGCAACGTCTACCTGTCGTTACTGAATGCGTTTTGAAAGGGAGAGGAAGCTTTCATCTGTTGGAATCACACCTAAGCTTCTACAGCCATAAGACCCAACGTTGTATTTCGCGTGCTTTCGCCCCCTCCGTTGTACACCTGCATTATTATATAAAATTAGCTTCAGTCGAACGCTCCTGCTTGTTAGCTTACAAACTGGGATGAATACCTGCCTCTCGACGCATTACTTGCTGTTGTTTAAATTAACGTATTGTTCTTGATACCACTCCCTTTCAATATGGACTCCTTTGATCCAGACAATTAGATGGACTCGCAGACCGCAGCACCGTGTCGCTATGGATTCATAACTTGAATCTCGTGAGAGTATACTTGTCTCACCTAGTGTATCTTCACTAGCAGCCTTTACATGAGAAAGGAGGGACGGACCTACACTAATTTGAGTTGAGCTGACTACCCCTGCCACATCAATGCTTTGCGCTGTAAGATATTAAACATTCCTTTGGGATTCCGTGTCCACTACGCAATGTCGACTACAATAAAACGAACACGTCAAGGTGTCACGATAGTGTTCACTTTCTACCAGAATGATTTACGTAACTGGTGACAAACGACGGGATGACGCCACGAGAGCACAACCGTCCCGACGTCCGTGTGATACCATTCACCCCATCCTTTGATAGGCAAGGCTCAACCACGACTGTTGGGATAGAGACACCTGTGCCGCACTCGGTCTGGAATCGCGAACACGTATGGATGGTGAACCCTGTCCACGTCGCCCGTATATCGCCACTTTGACCCGTGCATATTGGAGAGGGTCAAGCAACGACCCTACAGTGGAAGAGGACGGCCTACCAGGAGTTCGCTGCGGATACACTGGGCCTCACCGCTAGTAGCATGACCTCGGGGCTCCCTACTCCAACGTTCGCTCTTGTCAACGCATAGCATAGAAAGACCCGCCCATTATCTGATCAAACATCACCAAGTCCTGAGGCATAGGAATGAATGACATACATACCCGGTCCCTTGCTCCTTGCTTCTAGTAAAGACCAGAGCGTGTTTTGGAAGAACACTGATGCAATCAAAGTGTTTTCTGTCGGAAATTCACCTGAGGCGTTTCCCCGTTTCCAAGTTCGAAGCTATCCGCTTTAATGAGCCCACTCTTCGCCTTTTGCTTGATCCGGGAGTCGAGAAACAACACTTCCAGCTTGGATGTCCTACTAAAAGGAAAGGTCCTTGCCAACCCTCAACTCACACGAGTATCACATTCAACGCGGGGACAGACTGTTATGGTAGCGAAGTTATTCAGATCAACGTCGGGGCAGAAGGGCGAGACGGTTGCGCGCATTGTGAGTCGCGCGCTTGGCTGTTTGGTACGGCGGCCGCCGGATGCTATCGTGATCAGATGTTGGAAGTGTGCCAAGTTCTCCACGGTGCCAGTGTTGAATACAGGAGATGGCACTGGAGAGCACCATACTCGGGTGAGTGAACTCGTTTTACTTTTCATTTTCCAACTTACCTTGTGCTTGTAGGCACTCTTGGACCTGTACACGATCTGATCTGAGCTCGGAGCTGTCGCGACCACCTTGCTCGGTGGACCTGAAAGATGGACGCACAGTGCATAGTCTGGTGGCCCTCTCAGTGTGCCATAATTCGTCCGCTTCAACCTTGTCGCGCTGTCGTTATCGTCGATGCTGGCCAACATCGTTTCTGCAACCTGCAAAGCGGGCGTCGGCGTGCGACAACTCGAATCCCTTGAAGAAGTGTTCGTTCTGTGTGTCACGCAGGTTCAAAAGGAGAGGTTCGCGAACGAAGTCGAGTGGCAGAAAGTCAAGGACGCGTACCGGGTAGATCACGCTCTCCTGTCTCGCGCAAAAGAGGACATGATCGTCATGCACCCCCTTCCCAGAGTCAATGGTGAGTAGCGTGGCCGCCGTGTCGTGTCAGTGCTGACCCTGCGTTCAGAAATTGATCCTGAAGTCGACTTCGATTCCCGTCGTGCAGCCTATTTCCGGCAGATGCGATATGGACTCTTCGTACGTACTTGAATGAAATTTGTCGCATGCACTTGACTAAGATGCTTCATAGATTCGGATGGCACTCCTCGCCAGAGTTCTGGGAACGGTATGAAAATCGCGGAGTGTTCACACGTCAGCTGTTCCAGTTACTAACCGCGCACTCTCACGGAAAGAGTTGGACGCTCGAAAGTAATGTATATCATTGGATAGTTGTCGTACTAACCATTTACAAAAGGCCCTGAAATCTACGTGAAATTTACATGACCTAATGATTAAGTTGAAATACCGGACCTCGAAGATCATTTAGGTGGAGACAGGCCGTGCGCCTGGCTACGGGATCAGTTAGGTATTACTTGTGCAAATGGCACCAAGCGCTACACATGGCCATTCGCTTGCTGAGGTTGAACTCCCTGCAATGTTATCATTGTCTCACTTTATCAGGCCCTATGATTTGTGGAAAACAGGTACCTGACCTAACTATATCAGTAGGACTTGGCAGAGCATCATGTGCTGGCCTTATTCCAACTCGTTGCACATGTTCCTGGAGGATACACATATAAGTGCCCAATCACAAGCTTGGGCAGTCTGGTGAATCTCCGCTATCGGTTCTGATGGTATGATCTAACACCATACCCGGAGATTTATGCACAACCGTATCGACAGGTGGAATCAATCCTTGCACGATACTCGAGTGCTCATTTAGGTTATGAATTTTTTGATTACGCGAGTTCCCTTTTCGCAAACCTCTATTCGGTTCGCGGGTTTATGGCTAACTTACGCTCATTTTCGGGTCCAGACCGCCCGTCGATAATACTGATATAACCGAGCAGACTGTTCTCAGGTTATTTTCCCGAAGACTGGCAGGTGTGGGACCACACACCCTACATTGTCGGTATGCCAAGTATTTTTGATAGACTCTATGGTCAAAGCGCGGTAGGCCGCCGACGCCAGCAGCCGAGAGCGTCTCGAATCTTGCATAGGTCTCGCCAATGGTAACGATAAATAACATTCTCAGAACTCCTGGTCATCAGAGTGTACGTTACTTGATTCTGCGGGCACGATCATCCTATTAGTGAGTTGTCTAGGTGGTATAGGACTAGTCGCAGACCGTTTTACAGTTTCCAGACAAACGAGCTCTCGAATGGCTACGAAAGAGTCGACAAGCCGTAACGTTACCATGTAGTCTGTTGACATGATTCCTGGCAGCCCAGGTACTGCGAAAAATCCGCCGGAAGGATGGATGCCATTGGTGAATCCCTTATTTAAACCATCCCGAGGTTGCCATGCTGCACGGGCACCTTGACACCCGCCCCACACATCCCTCAACGATATGGACCCCGAGAGAGCTTCCCAACCCCTTCAAGGCCAGCCCCGAACTACCAACGACCCTACATCGGAACCCAGTTATGCCTCCGGCACTTCTGCGTTGAGGGATAGTACCGCCTCCGGAGGCAGCCCTGCGCGGCCCCAGACACCATCCACGGAGCCACAGGGTCTAAATTTCTCATCTGAGGCTCATCTACCTAACTTGCAACAATCAGAAAACCATGAGCGCTTCACGGCCCCACGACCACCTCGCGGCTACGACAGGCAGGCACGCATGTCCGCCCGACGCACGGCGTTCAATGGTGGGTTTCCCGTGGTTCCGATAATTGGCTCTGAAATCGATTGGATCGTTCCTGTAGATGAAAAGAGCCGCGTGAGTATATATTTGTTTGTTTTCGGATACCTCCGAATTGTAGCTATAGACAGGCCTCACCGTAAGCCAACGTCTTGCCCCAACGATTAAAAATGCCAAAGAACAAAGGGAAAAGTATGCCCGGAAAGGTCAGTTTATGCGCACTGTTATTTTTTTGCTCGCGACGGCTATATGTGTCATGTCCAGTGACATGGACCGGTTTTCTCCTCAATATTGCGATTGGCTTGCAG
Organism: Tubosaeta aff. heterosetosa; assembly: GCA_038094375.1. Taxonomy (NCBI): domain Eukaryota; kingdom Fungi; phylum Basidiomycota; class Agaricomycetes; order Boletales; family Boletaceae; genus Tubosaeta; species Tubosaeta aff. heterosetosa. The sequence goes on from JBBPUC010000086.1 coordinate 11,468, forward strand.
GTGCTTTTAGGTGCTCTGACAACGGCAATTTCTGCGGCCGCCAGGTCCGTCAAGGAGGCGAGTTTGTTATGTCTTTGAGGAATTCCTTCCACTAAGCTGGCGAGACGAGAATAGGCCCAGATTGCATCTGCCGTATTGGGTCTGTGCCATTCTGGATTCTATTTAACTCGCATGTTCAACTTTCTTTTAGGTGGTCTTTCCACCTTGGTTGCATCATACCTCGCTCGTGCGCGCGGTAGTGGGGAGCCCGATCTATCCATCTTACGCGTTAAAGATCTTGAGCACTTTTTACGAGACGCAAATGCCTTCCTGCTGGATCATGCTCATGAATATCCCAACTCTGAAAACCACCTAGGCGCAGACCTGGAACGTTTGAGAGGTCGGCTGGAAGAGTTGCTTGGTAACGGGAGCGGGTACGTGTGATTTAAAGTTGCAACGTCCAGCTGTCGTTACTGAACGCATCTTGAAAGGGAGAGGAAGCTTTCATCTGTTGGAACCACTAGCAAACCTCCACAGCAATAAAACACCATGTCGCATCTTGCGTGCTTTCGCCCCTCCGGTGTACATCCGCACTGTTATACAAAATTTGGCTTCAGTCGAACGCTCCTGCTCGTCAGCTGGCAAGCTAGGACGAATACCCTATCCCCCTTGTACTCATTATTGTTTAATTTAACGGATTGTTGTTGATGCTTTTCGATCAGACGATTGGATGGACTGAATTCAAAGTGAGCTTCGCTAGATTTGGGAAGGATGTAAAGTGATGACTCGCAAAAGAAACTTGGCCTGGAGGGAAAAAAAAAGTAAGTTCTCGGGGGCACCTATTGGTATGAATAAAGTAAGCACTGGAGTCTCCACTTGTATCAAAGAGTTTAGTGCGCTAAAGGATGCATTTCACAACGTCGAAAGCACTCAACCTGGGCGGACAAGACCTTGAGTCGTTGACTAAAACATTCCACAGAACCGTGATGGGACATATGATATCTTATCCACATACAGTACTTCAAAATCGCCCCCAGGCCTGGGCGCGCCCTGTTAGGGAGCCACCATAAGTCGGCGCAGAGCGCTTGAGCCCTCGTAGGCACTCTTGGGCGATCCGATCGGTGCTTACTTGACGATGATCGGGCATCACCGTCGAGCGCAGAAGGTCGAGGATGTGTACCGGGCCGATCACGCTCCTGTCTTGCGCAAAAGAGCACATGATCGTCCTTCCCAGAGTCAATGATGAGTAACGTGGGTGTTGTGTCGTGCCCGCGCTGACTCCGCGTTTAGAAGTCAATCCCGAAGTCGACTTTGATTCGCGTCGTGCGGTTTATTTCCGGCAGATGCGATATGGGCTCTTCGTGTGTGCTTAGATCACTGGTGTGTGTTGGGAAAGGTATGAGTCGCACGTCGGTTACTCCACACTCTCGCGGAAAGGGTTGGGCGTTCTAAAGCAATCTAACTAATTGCGGAAGGCTCCTGAAATCCGCGTGAAGTTTACATGGTTGCATGATTAACGGATGGGAATGCTCACCGGGACTCGAAGATCGTTTAGGGCCGCCTGGACTGATTTATGGGGACGCGAGTAGCACCCGAGAATCTGGCCGTTGCTATGCATAACATTCTTCGCATGCTGATGCTGAAGTTTCTGCAACGTCATTGCTTGACAACTCCCACTCCAGGCACATTTCCTCGAGCCCCTCTGATTGGTGGAAACATTCGGCAATAACCAAAATAAGGACAAGGACCCGGCCAAACGATAGTGGTGCATTTTTACTCGCTTGGCCCAGTCAGTTAAGTGTGATTTGAAGGTCCAGAAAAAGTCCTTGCAGGAGTCTACGAGTGTCTGGTGGGTGATCTGACACCACACCCGGAAATTCATATCGTGCCTCTCTTCGGTTCACGGGTTATGATATGACCAACTTGTGTTCGGGTCTAGGCCTTATAGATGTTGGGCCGGAGATACGCCGAAAGCGCTCTAATGTCCATTACATCGCCGTAGATGAAACTGATTGGGCAGACTTTCATTGCGAAGTGTAGGCGCCATCAACTTTTATTTTCCGCGTTAGTTGGCTGTATCCCAATTTATCGAGGTATCAAGTTGCGTTGGATCGCCGACATCAGCAGCCGAGAAGCTCCCGATCTATGGAGTCAGCACGGCTCTCCCCGGGTGCTATTAAAGGTATTCTCGGACCTCCTGGTCGCAGAGTGTACGTTACTTGCTTCTGTAGATATGACCCATTCCTGCCAGCTGCGAAAAATCCGCCGAAATGATGGATTCTATTGGTGAATCCTTTATTTAAACCATCTCGAGGCTGCCATGCTGCACGGGCACCTTGACACCCCCCCTCACATCCCCTCCGCGACATGGACCCCGAGGGAACTGTCCAACCCCTTCAGGACCAGCCCCAGACTGCCTACGACCCTACGTCGCAACCAGATCCCCGTTACACCGCTGGCCCGTCCGCGCCAGGGGATAATCCCTTCGCCGGAGGCAGTCCTACGCGGCCCGAGACATCGTCCATGGAGCCACAGGGCCCAAATCTGCCCTCCGACGCCCAACATACCATCTCGCACACGCAATCGGAAAACTTTGAGCGCGTCGCAGTCCCAAGACATGCTCGCAGCCACGACGGACACGTGCGCATGTCCACTCGACGCACGACATTTAATGGTGGGCTTCCCCCAGCGCCGATGGGTGGCTCTGGAATTGACTGGATCGTTCCAGTGGATGAAAAGAGTGCCGTGAGTGTCTTGTTTGTCTTTGGACGCGTCCGAATAGTGGTTATAGACACGCCTCACCGTACGCGAACGCCTTGAGCCAACGATTGAAAACGCCATTAGTGAGAGGAACAAGTATGCCAGGAAGGGTAATTCTATGATCGTTGTTGCTTTCTTGCTTCCTAACGAGGGGTATATGCGCCATATTTAGTAAAGGTGACCGGTTACACTCTCAATATCGCGATTGGCTTGCAAGTACTTTTGGGCGCTTTGACGACGGCAATTTCAGCGGCGGCCACGACTATCAAACAGGCGAGTCTAATTTTCCGTGTCTTTGAAGACTTCGTCACACTAAACTAGCAAAACGAGAATAGGCACAGATTTCGGCTGCCGTTTTGGGTCTGTGCCATTCTGGGTTCGAGGTGATTCGTATGTTCAACTTTTTTAGGCGCTCTTTCCACCCTCGTTGCGTCGTATCTCGCCCGCGCTCGCGGTTCAGGAGAGCCGGATCTGTCCATCTTGCGCGTCAAGGACCTTGAGCACTTTTTGCGAAAAGCCAAGGCCTTCCAGCTGGATCACGCTCATGAATACCCCAACTCGGAAAACCGCCTAGGTGAAGAGCTGGATCATTTGAGACGTCAGTTTGAAGAATTGCTGGGTAACGCAAGTGGGTATGTGTGATCTAACGTTGCAACGTTTGACCGTCACTGAATGCGTTTTGAAAGCGAGAGGAAACTTTCACCTGTTGGAATCACGACTGCCCCACCTCCACCGGCATAGTGCCCCATGTCGCATCTTGCGTGCTTTTTCCCCCTCCGGTGCAAATCTGCGCTATTATATACAATTAGCACCAGTCGATCGCTTCCGGTTGTCATTTGGCAAGCTCGGACGAATACCCTATCCCAAAACGCTTTACTACCTGATTACTGTTTTATGCACTACATGTATTAATACTTTTTCATGGACTATGCCAACTGAGAATGTTAGAAGGATTAGATCAACGTTGTCATAATTGCACGAGCTCAGAGCTTGAATCTGGGGACGAGCTACTTGGCCTGGTGAGCTTTTCCCATATAAAACTTAGAGTTGCTGAGGTGAACTTGGGGCTACGCGGACAACGCCGCTCGAAGCTAAGATGCCAACATCGAAGTCGATTCTGGGTTACCAGGCTCGTTTAGAGGAACTGCTCACCCTACTAGCCCTTGCCGCGGTACTGCTTGCTCTAGGTCAACTTGATGTGCCAGGCAAATGCATTAAGAGCTGAGGTCACTCACCCCCGCATCAATGACCTGCAGATATGCAATAAATGAGTAGGACTAAACGATACACTTACATGGAAGAAAGAGTCGTTCCGAGTTGAGTCGGGCGGCGGGCGGCATCACAGAAGCAGTAAAGTAATTATAACAGATTGCGGTCAGTGCTAACCCATTATAATCCATTCTGAGGCAAAAATTTGTTCGTTATATTTCATCGTAATTCCTTATAATTCCATATGACGCTAAGTCCGCATCAGTGATACGGTGGTACCTCAATCTCATTCCGAAGCTAAACCCCACTCAGTTCGATGGATAACTTTATTCCTTTGGAATACTATGCCGTAATATCGCCTACAAATACTCACATAAGTGGCTCGTGGCACCCAGTTCATCGAGATGAGCAGTGTTCCCTTATAACATGACATACAAGTGTCGTGTAATCTACACATAGCCACATCGCAGTTTGGACGTCACCCACAGCCCTTGGAAGTGAGCACACGAATAATATAGTATCATAAATGCAAGACATATGACGAAGAACGGAAAGAAGTACTGGAGAAACAGAAGAAAGGATGGCGAGGACACATGAAAGTTCATGCAGACGACTGTCTCAAGCAAAGAGCGCACATTGAATCACTTGTTTCAATGACTGCGGGTTGGGCTCTGGTCATCCTACCAGATAGTGTCAGTCACATACATAGTGTACAGCAAACACACAAACATTTGCAAGCACGTTCTCGCACATCCGATACAAGGCCGTACATGCTCTGCACTGTACCGACACCGACTGGAATTGCAATCGACCTGGCTATACATGAGCATAGCGCGTTCCCAACCACGAAGATACACTACCTTCGTGTCAGTAAGCGGAGTGAGGTGCCCACACTGGGAGTACTCGATGGTCCCAGTTTGGCGGAAGCACATTCTTTCAAGAGATCAGGACTCGTGTTAGAACAATCGACCATACGGGAGAGAATAACTCACGCGATTAGAATGGATAGGGTAATATGACACTAATGTGAACGTCAAATTCGTGTGTTGTAGCGTAGAGGAGAGGGAGAGGAAAAGTTGGGTGAGCTCGCTTACTAGGAAAGCTACTTCTTGAGCCACAGCTTTATAACGCTCGCCGGTAGATCTGAATTTGAGGGAATCTGAAACGGTGATCTCACATACCACCAACCCTGCTCGTGCGTGAGTCATCTTCGGCGAACAACGGGCCACGGCGCATTGGCAAGCAGTAGATCAACATCAGATGGATGAAATACCCCCGGACCTGCTCTTAGACCCAGACCTGAAAGGAGGAAAGACAAGAGTAAACGATGAATGCATATCCCTTGGACTGCATATGTGCGGAATAGTAGACTTACCATCCCCAATCCTACCCGATCTAGAGTTTTTCCATCCTTTGGATCAGTGACGCTTCGAAGACGGTGAGAAGCAACGTGATCAAGGCGTGGTTGCCCTGGCATCATGCATCAGCCCTGTCGTCCCTAGCCCTTCTCGGCCCAACCCTCTCGCCCACTAGTATTAGCCCTCTTGCACCACCGCCACCTCTACCAGTACTGAGTCGAAGAGCTGGAACATTTAAGACGCTAACGTGAAGAATTGCGAGTCGGGTACGTGTGTTCAATGTTGCAACGTCTGACCGTCGGTCCGTCATAAGATGTCATGGCCTCTCCCGCTGGAATTTGGTCGCAGAAGAACGCTTCAGCTGGTAGATCATTAGATGCACTCGTCATTATCAAACGAGTTCGGAGCTTGAAATCGGTTGTCTATAATGTAAAATCTTTCAGATTACCAGTGTGGTTTCACTTACTGCGTCGCCAGTTCTTTCGTTGAGCATTTAGTGCCCAAGAAGAGGATATCTTCCGAGCATCAATACGAATATGAACTCCTGACTGGGTAGTAGTTGATGAATGTGAGCAATGTTCAGAGCTTTCTACCTGAATTTGATCAGATTCACCTAACGATCGCGGGTAGTGCAGGACAAGTAACAAGTGAGGGCGAGTTGTGAAGATGAACCTTGTCTCCAGCGCTCATCTTCGAATTTTGAGGAAGTTGGTGGCACCTTGTCACTCGCGGTTCTTATTATTCGGTTGGGCATATGTCGTGCGAACATACCCGGAGGATGGTTCTAGGTAGGTACGTGAACTATGTGGAGCTGTCACAACCCTGGAGACTCATCCCCACGTGGCATGCGGAGTAAGAACTCTGCGCGATCGGTTTTGAAGGCGTTCTCGCACTCAGCTTTCAAAGCCGAGTCTCCAAAACGGATGGGTACGAATGATCGCTGTTGTTGCGGAGTTGACGTGGTTGTTCTCAAGGTTCCATGTATGGTCATAACATATGGCCTAATGACGTTTGCTTCCGCTTCTCTTGGTCAAGCGCAGGGTCTATAATGCGTCTGCCGGCATGTTTAGTGTCTTCTTTGCTCATGTTGTGCAGTTGAACAGGCACCCCAACATTTGCTCCCGGCCATCTCCACCTCGATAACATGGATGAGGGCACTACCCAGTCCCCCGAGGATCAGGAGCAGCCTGTCACTGACCCCGCACCTCAACCTGAGCACAGTCACATCCCCACGTCACCCTCAGCAGACAGCAACGGCCTTGGTGACACTACGCAACCGCGGAGCAATGTGACAGAGCGACAACTGCCACGTCTCCCACCCGAGGCTCATCCGGCTGCTCAGTCGGATGGCCTGGAGCGTGCTCCGTCACCACGACGTGTGCGCAGCGGGGACACGCACGTACGGGTGTCTTCGCGACGGCAGACCATGGCGTCGCTCATTGGGCTCCCCACGGCACCCCCGAACGCGTCTGGGATTGATTGGATAGTTCCGGTGAACGAGAGAACCAATGTGTGTGTCATGCTGCTTTTTTTTGGGTGTCGTGACCGCGTGGGGTGCAGCCGCGTCGTACGGTGGGCGAACGTCTTCAACCGACGATCGACAATGCTGCCGCAGAAAGGGACAAGTATGCTAGAAAAGGTGTGGCCTGGCTCCTATTTTCCTCTTAATGATAGACTATATCCAACACTTGCAGCCCTGTGGACCGGTTACGCACTCAATATTGCGATCGGGTTGCAAGTGTTGTTGGGAGCATTGACGACGGGAGTTGCAGCGGTTGTCACGACTGCCAGACAGGCAAGTGGTATACGCCTCGAGGCTTCGTGACACTGAGCTGGCGAAACAAGAATAGACCCGCATTTCAACCACCTTGTTGGGTGGGTGCTCTCCAGACGCAGTGTGGCAACTGGATTTATTCCTGTTTCAGGCGGACTTGCCACATTGGTGGCTTCATACCTTGCCCGCGCACGCGGTTCTGGAGAGCCCGAGCTGTCCATCACGCGCGTAAAGGATCTGGAGCAATTTTTGCGAGAGTCGAGGGCGTTTCAGCTCGACCACGCGCATGAATATCCTGGCCCTGAAAATCGCCTGAGTGAACAGCTGGAAGACTTTCGGCACCGGTTTGAGGAGTTGCTCGGTAACGCCAGTGGGTGCGTTGTCGAGTATATGTCTGTGTGTCTCACCATCGTTGCTGATTACTCTGCAAGGGAAAGGAAGCTCTCACCCGTTGGAATTACTCCCACCGAGGGTGCATGAGATGCTACATACCCGCTTGCCTGCTCTTTTCCGTGTCTTGATCAAGATTGCTTCCTGAGTCGAACAGACACGCCTACCACTCCAACGCTCGACATGATTACTATATACCACGTTATTTTTTTCATTGGGATAAGCTTGAAGATTAAAATGGGTCGCTGCGAGATGAAATGATGACCTCGTAAAGAGATCACGTGAGCGATGAGATTATGAGTTCAACATATAAACCACCATCAGCACTCAAACACGTAGATTGACTCCACCCACGCTGTCGACCATGAAAACAAAGAACAAGCAGACCAAATTCCCGGTGGTGAGACCGTCCTACATGCGCTTTCAATGACTCGTCGGAGCGCCACTCACAAGGACACAGGCCCGCATAAAGAAAATCATGCAAAAGGACGAAGAGGTCGGCAAGGTCGCACAGGCAACGCCCGTCGTGATATGTACGCCCCCCATTTCTCGCGCGCTCCGCACACCGTGAAGTTCGCCACAGCCAAAGGCCTCGAGCTCTTTCTGTCCATGCTCGTCCAAGAGGCGAGCAAGGTCACGCTGGAACGGGGCGCCAAAAAGGTCGAGGCCTACCACCTGTGCGTGTCCCCGCCTCGTGCGTGACCCCCGCTGACGCGCGGCAGAAAACACGCGGTCGAGACGGTCGAGACACTCGACTTTCTCAAGGAGATTGTGGAGTCGGTGCCGGATCCGTCGGCGGGCGGGACGATTGATCTGGACGAGGCTGCGGAGGGGTCGAAGCGCAAGCGGGGCAAGGCCAAGAAGAACGGTGCGGCTGCGTCTGGGGAGCCCAAGAAGCGGCGCAAGAAAAAGGCGGACGTGGATATGGAGGGACCAGGAGAGGAGGTGGGCGCGAGCAAGTCGGAGCCGGAAGGCGAGGCGGCGATGGACGAGGACGAGGAAGGGGGTGGGTACGCGGAGTCAAGCCGACCAGAAGACGAGGATTCGCCGCATGTCCCGAGGTGATGGGCAGATCATACATTGTCTGGTAAGGCTACGTGTAAATTATTTAATCAAACCAGCTCAGCCTCGCCTCTCAAGACCAGCTGCTCCACGACCGAGTAAGGCGCCAGAGAGATGTGCCCCCTTTTCATTGTCAGGGTGGAGCCACTGGCCACGACTCAGTGACTTGGTCGGTGCGGTGGAGAGGGACTTACTCGGGTAATCTCACTGGCGGGCAACCCTGGCGAGCATGAACAAAGACGGCGCGGTGTTTATCAGGCTCGGTGACTATGTGGTTGTTAGACATGCCTGGGACGCGTCTCGACGCTCACTCATGGGTGGAAGAAAAGGCGACCGGTCGTCCAACGTTTGCTGGTTGGGCGGCAAACTCTGCAGGACCGAGTTATAGAAATGCTGGTCGGTCAGCCTCGCAAACCTAGGCAGAAACGTCAGTCAGGTGTCACGAGAGGGGCGATTTGCGTCACCGACGAGCATGTTCTACTTCGTTTTCCGAGAGACGTTGTTGGACCTCTGGATTGGTCATTAACCACCGCGCAAACCTTTCAATCTGTAGCGATAGACTGTGTTTCGCAGGTAGAAGGCACAAGATCTGGCTCACCTTGAATAGCCTTGTACGAAGATACGATCGAACGACAAACTTGACCCGCTCGACCTCGGTCTGGGCAAGCATAATCCGAAAATGTTCTTCCTCAGAAGACGACGGGTCGGAGCGCAACAGCTGTACGGTGTCGGACTGTGATCCATGTCAAGAACGCGCGCTCGACGGGGCAGCATAGATGGCTCACCTACCTGACGCCGTATGTGATCGAGCAGCCCGGCGAGGACGTCCTCCGCAACGGGGAGGATGTCTGGGGCATGTCGCTCGTTCATCCAGTGCCGTATGAGTCGCTGAAGGGGTGTCTCTTCCCCCTCGTCCTCGAGCAGAGGGAGCGCGGCGGGCATGGGGACGTCGTCGGGTCCATCGACATCGCGCGGGGCACTCCGTAGCCGGTTCTGGAATGCATTGTCCTCGCGATGGAGTCGGGTGAAGAAGAACTCGTCGTCGTCGTCCATCGTGGTGGTGGAAAACGAAAGTCTTACGTGACATGGACGAGGAAGAGTCTATGACAATAAATATACATGACGCTACCACAAAGCTGGTGATAGTCGTGTTTAAACTCATACAACGCTGTTCTCCACCAACTTGCCACAAATCACATACTTGTTTGAAAAGTGCTCGATCCAACCTAGACGACGATGAGTGCACGTCGCGTCGCCTGATACAACACCCACCCTTCATGTTTTCGCTGAGGAATATATGTGAGCACGTATGCGTACATTTCAGGCAGAACACATACATTTCCTCTGGCCGGAGATCCTCCAGCTTGTCCAGGGGTTGGTCGATAGGAGTCAACATGTCTAAGTCGTGAGGCAGTGTCAACGCGCAGTCGCACTCATAGGACATACCCAGGTCAAACGACTGCTTGGCCATGCCGCGGGAGGCATCCCTGCCCGCAAAGTTTCCATACATTCCCTCTGGACGACGTGAGTAACTGGGACCAGACTCAAATAGGGCGTATGTACCAGGACCGTAAAAGTTGCGTCCCGCCGTGACGTCAAAGACGATGCCGTTTATCGCGAGCAGAATCCTCCCGCCGTCCTTGCCATCGAAAGGTGCCAGAGTCTTGGGACTGTAGGTCTGGAACAGGACCGTGGGTGGATGAGATTTAGGCATCCATGAGTAGCCCTGCTTGAACTCGTGTGGGACGGCTTTGGGGGTCGAAACGGACGGAAAGACGATCTTTTGAACCGAGTAGAGTATGTAGACAAGCAGCGCTGTGTTCACGGGTGTTTGGAATGAGAACGCCATCTCCAACCTGCGTGGGATCTCTGAGACTGTTTGGAGTGACATCTTGTATATCTATCCAGTTTAGAGATCCCCACCTTCAACACACATCCAGGCCACTCTCCGTTGCCCATTGCTGACCAAATCTCTGCCTCATTCTCTGTCTACCAGAAGCGCGTACGCCTCACTGATTTTTTTGAATTCGGTCTCTTGTGCCGTAAGTATATTGAACTTTTGATGCCTCCCAGCATAACACGAAACCCCGGCTTACTGCACCCGGACTTGTTGTGTTGCATATTGGACCTCCTTGCTACACCAGCCGGAAATGAGTCACGCCGGGCGTTGGCCGCACTTTCTCAAACATGTCGTGCTCTGTCTGATCCCGCTCTCGACCGTCTTTGGGCAAGGCTGGATTCCCTTGAGCCTCTCGTTCGATGCTACACAATATGGAACGAAGACGAGGGCAATGCACGTTTCATATGACCTTCTGTACAGTGCCTTTTCTCACTTTAATTTGCTCACAGGTACCACCGCCATCTCCAATCGAGTGGGCCATCCTTCGGCGGTACTCACATCGCATCAGAGTACTCGTATTCTTGCCTCTCGATCATGTTTCTCTCTGTTTTTTGAAGGCCGTCAGCCTACAGCCGCTTTTGTTTTTTCCCAATCTACGGAAGCTCGTTTGGCAACCGACTCCCGAGGTTGATTGTCCCACATCACTTTTCATCACCTTTCTCCAAAGCTTTCTCGGGCCTTCGCTTGATTCTTTGGACTTCTTGGGGTTTGAAATGCCTGATGCAGCATTCCAAGCATTGTCGTCCATCCTTCTCCGCTCAAATGTGAAGTCCCTTAGCATATTGATCGATGTGACACAACCAGGATCTCCTACATCACACACTCTTCCCTCCTCTCTCTATGACCACCTACAGCGTCTCCGTGTTTTTGTCCCTGTCGACGATGTTGGATTGCGACGCATCATTGTGTCTCCCAAATTCAAAGAATTAAGATTAACCATCAATCCTGACCAATCACGCCAAATTCGTTTCCCTACTGACATTACTCCATTCCGCAATGTCAAGGATTTGTCTTTGGAAGTCTGGGATCTCCAACTCGTCACGAGCCTCTTGCGAAACGAGGACCAAGCTTTTCTTTCCTTTTCTCTGACCCTCCGTTCCCGACCTACAGTTCCCGAGTTTACAGCCTTCCTTGCTGCAGTGGTGTCGCAGCGGCGCACATATACCCTCCGATCGTTCACATTCGAATGCCGTTCTTTTGAATCTAGTGTGTCCCAGATCACCACGCGCACTCCTTTTCCTTGTGATGTGCTCTATCCTCTCGCTCGTCTATCTCACCTTGATGACCTGTCAATCCACCTGGGAAGCTATGTTTCGATTGACGACGACGAGTTGGTGTCCTTGGCACGCCACTGGCCCCGCCTCAATTTCCTGACACTGGACGGCTTCCCTTGTCCAGGTGGACATCCCTGGGAATCAGCCAAGTATGTCACCCTCCGAGGGTTGGTGTCACTCGTCGAGTGTTGCCCTCGCCTCGAATGGCTTACCCTGCCCGTGGATGCGAGAGAGGTCCCAGAAGATGTACCAAAAAGGAGCAAGGGTGTCCCTGCCTTGTTAGGCGTCGTCTTTTCTGATTCTCCCATCCACAATTCATTTCTAGTGTCACATTTTCTTTCTCGACATTTCCCGTCTCTTCGCTATTCGTCTTTCCCGTTTTATCCACTTGGAGGTGACGATTTAGAGATACGATCATACCGAACAGCGTGGCGTCGTGTGGGCTCACGCATTGGGCTTCAGGAAATACGATCATAACATACGGGGATTGCATGTACGTCCGTTTCTTCTTTGTGTTAGGGCATATTCCCGATCCTTTGTTTAAACGTTCTTTCAGACCCATGAAAACGCATATTATTTCTCCCATTGTTCTTGGCTGGGTGACCATGTACGCACGTCGTGGTAGACCAGTCATCAGCTTATTCACGATAGCCGATGATTTTGACAGTTTATTTGACGTTCATGCTCTTTCAGCGCTGACGCTTCGAGTTTGATCCTCTTACAAGTTTTTCGTTGTATTGCTAATCGAATGCGGCGAGGGACGAATCCCACACTGGAAAGGCTTGGAATCGATTGGAACCCGGATTACAACAGACGAGGCTTGGTACATGTACGTCGTTTTTTCTGCCGAAGGCCCTTGAGAGTGCCCCTGTCGTTTTAAGTGCCTAGGCGGTCATATAAATACCATCGCGGTGTGTCCATAAGTGATCATGATGACAGACTACTTTCACCATGCTCTTTCGGTGCCTCCACAGCAAGTTCGATTCACCTACATCCTCTTTGTAAAAAATTCTTTTTCGCGTATGATATAGTAATTGCGATGCCCACAATTTCTCGGTGTTTGGTGAACTAGGGCAAGACAGCCATGATGTGTAGCAGGGAAGCTCGGTTGAACAATCATGACAATACTCAAAAATTTTGCAGGGCACCTTTGATAGCCACGATCAAAGAGGTGCCCGAGATGGTCCGCGAAATTTTCTGGATTTAAGTACCAAGCGCTCAACGACAGCAAGGAGGGGCTGATCCGGAGAAGTATCCAAAGGTCTGTCTGGATTTTCGTGGTTAATTGTCACAAGAAGCCAACACGAGAGTGTCGAGCATCATGATGGTGCGTAAGCTTGACCTGGTTTGTTCGACATCTTCTTGTCCTACAGCCTTCACCAAAAGCAAATGACGTACGTATGGTGTCCGTCCTCAACACTCACAATTGCGATTGCAACTTGATGGCATCAGTGCCGCTGTCTGCGAGGATAGTGCGGAAATTCATGCCAAGCGCGAGACCCCCGATATCTAATTTCATACGTTCATTCACAGAATTTTTTGATCACCACTTACAGGACATCTCAAATGCAGAATATCAGTGGTGCGTCAAAACGGTGGCTAGTCAGTATGAGCTCTGACCGAATTCTACTTTTTCATGCAGGTTGTGTATGTCGTGGGCGTCCTTTTTTGCGACAGAGCAAAAGAGTGGGAGTGAGCAAACGAGATAATGGGAATGCAGCCAGGATTTGTTTCGGCGTCCCCAGTACGCTTCGAAGGTCATGTAGATACTAATAGCACGATTGCTTAGTGTAGTACATCCTTCAACCATCACAGAGACGATTCACTCAACAGCGGACGTCCACAACGCGCAAGACTTCCTTCATGCCCAACTCTCTTTGGGGCCCATATGCATACGAGTCCTAGGTCAATTCCGATAGCTGAATACATCGTCGAGTGAACTGAGGCGCGGCAAACAGGTGCGCGATTCTAGAGAACAACGGGTGCGTCGAAGAGAACCCATGAAGGTTTCGAATCAAAAAGTAGATTCAATCCATGCCTTCAGCTACTCTGGCGCGAGCCCAGTTTTCTTTCTCGGTATACAAGCGAATCTCTAACGATAATGGGCCGGTTAGTAATACCAATAGGCACCTCTATTCAAGTTTCTGAGAGTGTATGTTGTTGGTCTGGCTATTTCGCCGTTACGCGATTGTGTTAGACTCTTCACATTGCAGTTTCAGTCCATGACATGGCATCTCTATCGACTTGGCGCCTCCACCACGACTGCGGATCCTTCGTCACCATCAGGCGCACGCTTGCCTTCGTTTGATCACAGCGTACCGATGGACCCAGGCCGAAAAAAACTTCCCGGAGAACATGGATCAGAAGGCAAGTACCTAGGGACAAAGAGATTAGAAGAATAGGCCAGGTCAACCAAGTATAGATGACCATTAGGAACAATGTGAGTGACGCCAGATTGCTTAGACTCACTTGGCTCTCTGAAACGCTCAAAACGGGGATATGCTGAGAGAGATCGAAGATCAAGGGTATTTAGTGCGCTTCCTGCATCACTGAACTCCCCAACGCGAGAAATTGATGACGTTACCCCTAGTAACGAGTGTATTTTAATAACATGATATTTGGACATTAAGACGTACCAAAGCCTGACCATTCCCCATATTGGACTGGATAGCCGTATAATAAGGTTAGCCCACCGGATAAATAACGGGGATTTACTGAAGCCATTTAATGGCACAGCTGGTTATCGGCACCGGGAGGGTACCCTGGCCACGAAAATCTGTTGGAGGCTAGAAACACATTGATTGACGAAGAGTGCACTCATACTGAACCTTCAAAGCAACTGAATCATCGCGACGCCGCCCGATAGTCCCGTGAGCAGGAATGCTAGCATGTCGTGAGTGTTAAAAACATAGCTTGCTTACCGAACTGACGTTGACCATTGCTCCCCATTGGAACTTGAAGTGTCAAGGACAGCACAAAAATTCATGCCAAGTGCGAGATCCGCTCGGATGCCTACATTTCATTGGTTATCATGTAGATAATCCTCCGTACGTTCGTGATCCCCACCCTTTTTAAGCGCGCGAGACGAGCGTCACGAGATCAAAACAGTATAGAGATCCGGGACAATGCACTGAGCTTATCACAGGCATGTTTTTGCTGGTATCTTCTAACTACGAACAGCCCTCGAGGCTGCCTCTGCCGCGACCTGGGGATGATTCGCATGGTCTGTAAGTTAGTGAGGTGGCGTGCAAGTAGAGTAAAAGAGCTACTGGAAACTACCATTTGTGCCATGGAAAGGGCGACGAGTCTCTTTGAGTTTTATTCCAAACCATGTCTCCTCCCCTCTTGTTGCATCCAGACTTGTTGCCTTGTGTATTGGACCATCTTGCTGTACCACAATTTACACGCACTGGAAGTGATAGAAAGGCACGTCAGACCTTGGTCGCCCTGGCTCAAACGTGTCGTGCCCTCTCCGACCCTGCCCTCGACCGTCTCTGGAGGAAGTTAAACTCCCTGAAGCCTCTCGTTCGATGTTATACAGAATGGAACAAGGACAAAGACAATGCATGTTTCGCTTGATCTCCTGTCCGGTCATTGCTCACTCTGCGTAGGTGCCACCACCATCTGCTACCGAGTGGGCTATCATCCAGCGGTACTCGCACCGCATCACAGAACTCACATTGTCCCCTCCTGACAAAGCTTCCCTTTATTTGTTGAAGGTCATCAGCCTACAGCCGCTTTCGCTCTTCCCTAACCTAAGAAAGCTCTTGTGGCATTCGTCCGCCAAGGTTGATCATCCCACATCACCTTTTATCACATCTCTCCAAAAATTCCTTGGCCCCTCTCTTGTCTCCCTGAACATTTCTGTGCGCGCTATGGACAGTGCAGCATTTCAGGCACTGTCTGCTAATCTCCTCTGCTCAACTCTGCAGTCCCTTTACATCTCGATCGACGTGACCCAGCCGAAATCTCTCGCATCACCCTCCTTCCCACCCCCTCTATGTGATCGTATTGAATGTCTCCTCCTTCCCTTCCCCGTGGACGATGTTGCGTTGGAACACATTATCATTTCCCCCAAGATCAAAGAATTAACAATGGACTTTAATCCTCAACAGTCCCGTTTACACCATATCCATCTCCCATCTAACACCACTCCATTCTGCAATGTCAAGAAATTGTCCTTGGAAGTATGGGATCTCCAATTTGTTGCAAGTCTCCTCCGAAACGAGGGCCAGCCGTTTCATTCATTTGCACTCAGTCTCCTTTCACAACCTACCATTCCGGCATTCGCTGCGCTCCTTACTGCATTGGCGTCACAACAGCGCAAAGATTCTCTCCGATTGTTCCATTTCCAATGGGGCTGTCCAGATTCTGATTTTCCTCAGATCGTTCCGCTCTCCTACGACATCCTTCGTCCCCTCACTTGCCTATCTCATATTGTTGACTTGTCTATCCTCTTTAGCAACCACTTTTCGATCGATGATGACGAGTTAACATCTTTGGCGCGTCACTGGCCCCATCTCTGTAGCCTGGTAATGGGCTCCCCTGGTCCACTTGGAAAACCCAGACAATCGATCAAGTGCATTACTCCCAGAGGGTTGGTGTTGCTCGCCGAGTGTTGCCCTCGGCTCATGTGCCTTTCTCTGTCTTTCGATGCGAGAGAAGTTCCAGCCGATATTCCAAAACAGACAACGGATGTCCCTGCTTTAGTGGCCATAACCCTCTTATCAGCGTCCCCCATCAATAAGCCAAAGCTGGTAGCGAACTTTCTGCATCGGCATTTCCCATCTCTCAATGGCGTGTCTTGCGCGTTTCGTGCGCCCAGAGGTGACGATCGCGAGGCTCATTTTTACGATACAAGATGGCATCGAATGAACGAACACCTTTACACGCTTCGACGCAATGCATTGTTTGCCACTGGTATGTCCGTTTTTTCCTGGTGTCCGATCACATTTTTAACAGTTGTGGAACGGTTCAAGATGGTATCCCCTCAGACCTCTAATCAGATTCCTAAGGGTGCACGCTATCGCTTTTGTTGCCCTTTGGCGGCTGTATTATTGTGCGATATAGATGAATTGTCCTCGCGTTACATATGGTGTGTTTTGTCAGACGATCACGATTTTGACAATTTCTTGGTGTTTTATTCCCCAAACCGAGCCACTTTTTCTCGCAGACCAATACATTCTTCCTGACAATTTCGGCGTCCACGTATCGAGTCTGGGATTGTCGTCGCACAATGTAGACGATGTGATGGTCTGTGGCGGTAACTTCGCTAACAACTTAAAGGGCATGATGTCATCTAGTACGCCCAGATCGACTAAAAATCATTCCCATTCCTCCCCTTCCCCCCCACGCGATGTGCCTGGCATGCAACGCGTGTGGACACAGCGGCCGTCAACTCCACACCAAATAATCTAACTTCGTCCAACGCGGACTTGGCTATAATGGAGCGAGAAATAGTACCAAAGACGGTATTGCATGATCACATTGCTCGATAGAAGCATCACAACCATGAGGGTATGCTGTCGAAAGGGAATGGAAAACACAAGGTACCATGTGGTTCGACGGAGAGATAGGGTTTTCGGGTTTTCCCGGGCATTTGCGATCCGTCCTATCACCAACAAGTTTACCCTGCGGTCAAAGGACGGTGCAGCGGGGATTAATGACAACCTAAATTAGGGCCGGTTTTTCTAGAGCAAATGTTTACATGGTGCTGATATCAAAACCCGTCGTGGTCGTACCGCTTTCGAAGTTCCATCAGCCGACGGGTTGGTGCGTCGTTTCAGCTGAACACAGGATGTAGTCGGACTCGATCGAGACCTGAGCGCCGCTCATGAACGCGGACAACTCGGCGTTTGTTACGCACCCTGGCAATAGTGGACTAATGGTGAAATTGTGACAAAAGAGGAGCCGAGGGACATATCTGTTTCGGACGAACACCTGTAGTACTCCCGTGCGTCAGTACCTTTCCCCTGCCTTTTTGTCGTCTAGGGTCCTTGATACATACGAAATTATTCCAATTCATCCATCGTAACAAGGGCGGTTGTTCAACGTTCCTTGTTGGTACGGTACAAGTCGTTCTTGTTCTCGTCGTTATGGCCTTGTAATGCAATAAGCCGGCTGAAGGAGAAAACGGCGATTGATGGTGATCAACACCTGTGTTTTCAACAAATCCGTTTCGTCGCGCGCCCGAGTCGAAGCCCAGCAACCAGGCAGAGCCAAACTAGTTTTACGGCGCTGTAGTTAATTCCCGTCAGCAGTTCTCCACACGCTCCTTAAGATTGACATGAGGTACAGGATATACTAATAAACTCACGTTGTGTCCACAGTTGACCATCAACACGTCACGGAAATGAACGGTGTGCTCTTTGCACTCACGTGACTTGTACCCTTTTCGGCTGGGCAGAGAGTGCGGTCTTGACTGTGCACGACGATGAGCACTTCATTTCCCGTATTATCTTCACGGCCATACAGTCCACATATACGTTCACAGTGTGGCTCGTGTAATGCCTCGTTGGAGTTCCCTGTACCTTCGCCAATACCACCGCAGGGAACCCTTCTCCGCATCCGGTGTGTCCAATGTCAGGCTATATACCAACACGGGTTCTATTCGGTACAACTCCCATCCGGTGTCTCTGTCTCGTCCACGTCGCACATACGAAACGGCTCGCAGTCCATCCCCGCACCTCCACGCAAAGGCCGAAAGATTGGTACACAAGAAAAGCCTTTGGAGACAGGCTACTATGAGCTTCTCGGCGTCCCAATAGATGCCACTACAGAGGACGTCAAGAAAGCTTATCGCAAGTGTTTCACGATTCATACCCTGTATATTCTCATCCACCCTGACGTCCAGGACGGCTCGCCATCAAACACCACCCGGACAAGAACCCAGATGATCCACATGCAGAGGAACGGTTTAAAGAGATCGCGATTGCCTACCAGACGCTTTCAGATCCGGTGCTTCGCAGAAAATACAACGAATTTGGTCCCAAGGAGAGCGCACCCGAGGGCGGATTCGTGGATCCAGAGGAGGTTTTTGGGGCCATCTTTGGTGGCGAACGTTTCTTGCCGATTATCGGTCAGATAAGTTTGGCCAGAGACATGAAGACGGCGCTACAAGAGGCAGACGAAGCGGAGGGAGAGGGCAAAGAAGTAAAGCGCGATGCCAAGGGCAAAGAGATCCTCAGCGAAGAGGAGAAAGCACGGAGAGAAGAGAAGGAGAAGAAAGCGAACGCCGAGGTTAGCTGGTTTGTTTCGACGCCTTGAGGCGAACTTATCATATTATCAGAAATCGGAAGCACGCGCCGAACGAGTGCGAAAGCTGTCAGTACACGTCTTGACCGGCCACTTTCCCATCCTTACATTTTACAGCGTCGAGAATCTAGAGCGCAAACTTTCCATCTTCACAGAGTCTGCGGCGGGCCCAGATGATGCTGATGTATCTCTGAGTTGGCGGACGATCTGTCAAATTGAAGCCGAGTACGTCTTTTGACTTTTCGAGTACCCGTCACGACAATTTTTTTTCCTTCAGAGAGCTCAGAAAGGAGTCATACGGCGTCGAGCTATTGCACACAATTGGCTTTGTGTACGTATCTAAGGCGAAACACTTCCTAGCTACTAGTCAAACCTTATGGGGAGTTGGCGGTTGGTTACACAACGTGCAAGGAAAGTATCATGTGTTCAGCGAAACGTAGGTGTCTATCAGTTGTCCTGCACAAATATCCTCATCACTGAACAGGGTGTCCACACTCCGTTCGGCCATCGAGTTGAAGACTGTCTTTGACCAGATTCAAGCTGCTGAAAAGGCAGGCAACTTGTCACTCGAGGACAGAAAGCGCCTGGAGGAACAAGCTGCCGAAAAAGGCTTGCAGGCCCTTTTCAAGGTTAGTCGATCCCGCCCTACTTGTCACTTGTCGTCCAATATCCCTCCAAACGTACAGGGCACGAAACTCGAGATAGAGTCTGTTTTACGTGAGACGTGCGACCGCATACTAGAGGATCCGACCGTGCCTCGTAGCAAGGCCACCCTCCGGGCCGTTGCACTGCAGATCCTAGGCGACGCGTATGTGAACGTCAAGAAGGAGCCTGAGGCCGGTATGTCAGACGAGAGCGAGTACGTGAGGGTGGACACCAAGACGAGCCGCGAGCGGGATCGCCAAAGGGCCTAGTTGCCGTGCGTGAATACCCCTTCTATACCGTACACTTGTTTTCGATCGTCATGATGATCGCGAAGTTGAGTGTCATTGCCGAGAACCGAGGGGAGAACAGCCGACGACAGGTTAGATCTTAGACTCGACAACGTGGCGTGAGTATGTGCAGTCACAGGCGGAGGCTTGTAGTCTAGTGACCAGGCCGCTATGAGATTGTCAAGGCGAGGCAAATGTCTATCAGTAGTCTGGCGACCAGACCGCTATGAGGTTGCCGAGGCAAGGCAAATGTCTATCGGACATTTGCCTCGCCTCGGCAATCTCATAGCGGGAGTCTGGTCGCCAGACTAGGAGGCTTGAACTTTCGACTCGTCCGGCATCGGGAAACCGGGTAGCGCCTAGCACTCGGCTAGCACTAAGCATTCCACTGATACTAGTACCAGTCATAGTCAAGCTTGACACGCGTCTCGGATCTGAGCTTTGTGTGAGAAAAAAGGTGTCTCTATTGGCGATGCGTCCACACAAGTCCCTGACTATCAAAGTACAAAAAATGAAAGATTTCGCGGAAACGGCCCGACGGTTGGCCATAATCTAGGTGTAAATGCGGCATGGAAACCGCGCAAGAGAAACAACAAGTACGAGGGTGGAGCGATGTCAACATGGAAAATCAGATACACAATAAAGACAGCAGCAGCGACAGGCCCCGCGTTCGTGGTTGCGGGTGAGTCCCATGACGAGTAATATACACAGACGAAAGCAGCCATCATTTCTCGGAGTTGGCAAAGCTCGAGTTTTTCGGCGTGAAGCTCCCGGGGTTTTGAGAGTCGATCGATATCTCCGAGTGTCTATGACGGACTTGGAAAGGGTATTCCGAGGGCATGTCGTCAGCGGTCTTATTGTTTATGCGGTTGAGCAAGTATTTGCTACGGTAGACGTCAGAGATCGGCCAGTGCAACTAGTGTCTCGCCAACTTACACCCAAGGAGGAACAATACCACCGGGCGGGATAACCCATGGCTCTGCTGCATCCCAATTTGGTGGCGAAATGCGACCGTCGGTCACTTTGCGTGCGATCCAGACGATACCATTGAGAAGAGTATAGGTCATGACACCTACGATGACACCGTACGCGATGCTACCAGAACCTCAGTCAAACATTCCATACTTTGACTCACAACTTACTTGAATGATAGTGGAATCATAAGGATCGTCAGGAAGGCCGGGAGAGCATCACCAATGTAGTCCCAATTGATATCGCGGACGTTGCGGATCATGAGAGAGCCAACAATGACGAGAGCACCGCCGGTAGCCCAAGGGGGGATAGACGCAAATATGGGCGCGAAGAAGATGGACACAAAGAACAGCAGACCGGTCACGACTGCAGTGATGCCCGTCTTCCCACCCTCTATTACGAAGCGTGTTTGAGCATATGTAAAGGGAGATAGTGCATGTGATGTTATATACCTGCAATACCCGTCGCAGACTCGATGAAAGCAGTGACAGGGCTGGTACCAACAAGGGCACCCATGGAAATTGAGAATGCATCAACGCAGTATGCGAAAGTAGAGTTCTCAAAGTCAAGGGTAACTGGGTCTCGAAGCCCAGCGAATTTGGCCATGGAGTACAGCGTACCAGTGGTGTCTACACGACCCTTGTCAAGTTAACGTGATACGAAAGATGTCAAGGATCTTACCCAAGATGTCGACGTAGAGGAACGTAATAAGAGCGTACCAAACTTTGCCTTTACCATAGTTGTACTAAACTCCCGATTTAATAAGGGCTTCTCGGACACGCGGAGACATGCTTACATCTAGAACGTTACCAACGAACTTGAGAGGGTGAAATGTGACAACCTGCTTGAAGTAATCAAATAGCTGGTCGCCAATCTGCGTGTGGGGAAAGTATGTCACGGGGGTCGATCGCGGCCACGAAATGACGGATGTAACGAAGATGCCTATAAGGATAGAACCCTTGATGCGGTACATCATCAACAGCACCGTAAGAATCCTGGAGATAAGTGAGCCGAACGGGTTACAACTCGCAAGGAAGTCCCATACCCGCCAGTGAAAATACCCAACCATACGGTGGGGCTCTGCAGTACTCCCGATCCACAGTAATACGGAAGGGTTGAACTAATCCAGTCTAAACGGGTTGACAGTTGAAGTCATCCGAAAGAAGGAGACTACAGAAATAGACAGCGTACCGTCCGAATTGCATCCTCCCAAACCTACCAAGTTGGTTGTATCCCCTCCAATGACATTGAGACCACCAGACGCTGAACATGAACATCATTACTTGAAAGTGGGGGAAAAATTGAAAAGCATATTTACTTAGGCCTATAAACCTAAAAAAGGAAGGTTAACATTCGGGCTAATAAAATTTCCGGGGGAACGGACGCAATGTAAATGCCAATGCCAGCACCCACAGCAAGCACAAGCGACTGCGGCATGATTCGCGCCAGCCACTGACGCAAACCAAGTAACGACAAGAAGAAAAACACCCATCTGTCTCAGCCATTAGCGGTGGGAGAATTCCCGCAGGTTCGACGTACCCTTCCAAGAAGACAGCAGAGAGGGCTTCTTGGTACGATATGATCCCGCTTCCATGATAGCCGACAACAGAGTATGTGAACTGACACGTAGTCAATCGGAGCGTATGCACTGAGATCTGAAAAACGACAAACATAGGCGTTCAGTCCCATACCAGGGGCCATACCCACGGGAAGGTTGGCGAGCGCTCCCATCAAGACGGAAGCAAGTGCGGAAATGGCGGCCGTGCTGGTGATGAGATCTTGCTTAATCTCCTGCACACAGGTCAGGTACGTCTGATCCGTTTCACAGTTGTTCGGGCCATTGCAGACGCAAGTTCCTCCAGAGTCCGATATGATCGAAGCGTTGACGGAAATCTGCAGTCCGAGTGAGACGTTTTCAAGACAAGGCATAAGAAAGACTTGCGATGTACGCCATGGCGGCCTACATGAAGTGAAAGCAAGTGTCAAGGTACAAGATCGTGGTGAAATAGAAGACGGCGCACCCAAGTGGTTATACCGGCACGGATGTCCGTCTATGGAGCGCCGTCAGTCCGCGGACATGGCGTCGAGGGATAGAGGACGTACCATGAATCGCGAGCCTTCTCGCTCGCGAGGGTGGCCAGAACCCTCGAGGCGAAACCATCGCCCGATCGCCGAGTCTGCGACCTGGCACAAGATAAGAGGTGTGTGCTATGAATGGTAGGGGAGGAGAAATACCTGGGCGTTGAGTCTGTCTGCAAAGGTGAGGGTCATACGGAGTAAAGGAAAGGAACCGTGAAGTAGAAATCTATAAAAATATATATACTGAGGAGAGAAGATCAGTAGAGTCCTTGGGCTGGGCCGGTCATACTACTTATGCTGTCGAGAGATTCAACACCCGTTTCATCAATCTCAGATTTCACTCAACCGATCACATGGCCATCCCCAGGGAGATAAAACGTAAATAACATTTGGTTTCCATCCACATCAATTTCTGTTCAAAGCAGACACTTGAACATTTGGCCCTGTCAAGTAACCCAACAGCGTCGTGTCACCTCCGCTTATCGCACTGGACGGAGCTACACAACCCAACGCCATTGATCAGTCTACTAGGCAGCTGAACCCCATACAAAGCTAATCTTTTGCTAAACTTTGCAGTACAAAAATGGCTTAGTTTTGGCCAGCGCCGGGAAGGGAAGGCCCGGTTTACAAGTTAAGCGAATCCAACTCCGACAATCCATCGAATGCCCCCGTTGCTTCCGTAAGCAAAGCGAAGGAGTAATGAGCGTGGCGTCGTCCAATCGGATCCTACCAAGTACTCGTTATCGCTCTCGCCAAAGATGAAATGAAAGTGGACCGCCTCGTGTTTGATGGATTCACAGCAATTTTTCTGGAATTCTCGGTTCTGGTCTGCTCACCTCAATTCCTCACCGACCCGGCGGGCTCTCTAGATGTCCAGGCTCTTCTACACGCAGAACATGATTCTCAAACTTAGCAGCTGGACCTTGCCGATCAGCAGATGAGATACGAAGCGTACCTCCTAACGGGCCGCCCGAACAAGGTTGAAAGCCCGTGGGAATACTTCAATATTTACCTCAGGCATTTATAGCTTCTCGTTGATTTCGTCGGGCGGTCCGCTGCGCAGACAAAGGGACTGTACAATGGGGAAAGTAGAATTGAGGTAACTCGCCCACCAAACGCCGACGAACCAGGTCATATTAACGATATTTTGCGTAAACTCTCGATATCCCGCGTTCATATGCACTTGTACTATTGTTTTTTTCGAGTACTCCTGAGGAGATAAGAGGGCGAGCTGCGCTAACCCTCAGTCCACAATAGGCACATTAAACTCGATGCAACTGAGAGAAAAAATATATCAGTATCAACTGATGACATGAGAAGGGTGCTGCTCACGTCCTGATGATATTCGGCGCGAACCTTGATCGATACCATTCGCGGTAAGCTCAAACTGTATAATCCCTATGGATGAAACGAGAAAGCATTTGCCGACTGTCCAAACATTTCCAGGGCTATTCCGATACAAATCCCTGCGCGCATCATTTACACCCCAATGATTGACTTATGTCAAGCCTGGTGATTACTACAACTCACAGATGATCTTCCCCAAGGGTTAATGTCCCGTGCACAGTATCACGGCCCCTTCAAACCGATTACGCTTCCATCGGTGTTAAGAGTAAATTTGTTCGGCTGCTCCAAAGTTCTTTGACGACACCGTGTATGTGAGCGTTACGTCGAAGGAGATATTTGGAGTTGATGGTGAACCGCCGAATATGAATTTTGGGGACCGCAATAACACCGCTTGCCCGCGGATTCTGACTCTAAGCTAGTCGCAGGGGATAGGAGAAAGAAACCTGAGCGCTATATGGTCACGACTTTGGGAACGAAGCCGCCACCAGGGTTTATAATCCCCCAAGGGGCGGACATGGGGAGCTCCACAATGAAATCGTTCTTGAACGGCATTGAAGGGGTCAGGACCTGGTAGACAGGCACACCATTGGACAATTGAGAGGCACAAGGGATGGTTTACATATGCGAACGAGAGTCGCAAGTATAAGAATAAGTACACCAACACACCAACATACCATCAGAGTTTGCAGGTCTTTGACCTTGAGGCGAGGAAACGTTGTGAAAGGCGAATCCTTGGCCTTCCCGCATTGCTCCAAAGGAAGGTGGAGAATCTCCACCATGTCATGGAAGGCTCCCGCGGTGAAGCCATGAGCCGAAGGCGTGGGTCACAGGCTCCAAGAGGTGCCCACTGATGGCACGTAGTTGACCAGCTGGAACGGTAAAACAGTGGTATTTGACGCCAAGAACGACCTAGTGGCCTAGACGTCGACCGCGAGACACAGGATGGTGCAACTTGAGCGGGCTGTGGCTGTTCTGAATCAAGTTGCACTCACGTGGTAAAGCCACGCGCCGAGTATGGGCCAGGAGGCGTAACACTCTTGTTCAGCCCATCCACCGTTTCCCTCCGCCATTTCTCATCGCACAACATGTCTCACTCGATCCCTCTCCAGAAAAGATCTTCCATCGTTCTACCACTTTCCAGCCATCTACTATGCCCTCCTTCCCCTCACGTACGTGAAAAGAATGCTAGCAGGAGACAGGGATCAGGGCAAGGTAACTATTCGCCTTGGTCCAAATTGTTCAAAACTCACCGTCTACCCCACTGTCTTTTAGAAGAATACCCCTCTTTGTCTCCACCGCAGTGAACCTCCTCTTCGTACCGCATCCGCCCGATGGCTGGTGATGAGAAAAGACCTCTAATAAATCCGAATGTGAGCGAGGTCGATGCCATCGCCGCATATATAGTTAATCGACAGGATTCTCCATCCAACTGGCAGAGCACCGTCAGCTGACGGCCATCGAGTCGGTTTCAGAGCCAACACACGACACTGCACAGCATTTGGATGACGACATGCATGTCGTCGACTTCCAAACGCCTCTTTTCCCTACACTGCACACTCCAACGCATGTAGACATTGCTGCTTAGCCGTTGGCTTTGTCGTACCTCACGGTGCCACTCTAGTTGAGCCGCATATAGTAAGGTTTTTCTACTTAACGTTCGAGCACCTGATAACTCCGGGACTTATTATGCAGTTTCTCGGACACTTGCGAAAACCAAGTAGCAATTGGTCGCTGTATCCTCATACATCTGCCAGGCGTTTCTGTGACAGATATGTTCCGGCTGGTCGGCTGGTTGAGAGATATGGTAGACGTAGATATTTGGTATTTCTTTTAGATTTTCTTGGTATTTCCGGTCGGCAACGCCCCAGGTAGGTAATCAGGGCGGGAAGTTGTTTATGCCAAACACCGGCATACGGCGGCCTGCTATTTGTCAGATTACACTTACTGTCTCGGCCCGAAAGTGGGTTTTCGGCCAATTTTCCGACCCCACCGCCGCCGCTGCCACCGACAAGGACCACCCTTTCCCGCTGTTTTCTGTTACTCGCAGAGCCCTCTTTTCCTCCAAACGCTCTCCATGACATGCCCCGCAACCACAATTTGGGTACTTCCGCCCTACGAAATCGCAATCGAGTCACAAACAAGACTCGCCTCAAGGTTGTCCATGGCAACATCGAGGCAGACGCCTTGTCGTTCGACGAGGACGAGGAAAAGGCCAGAATCGTCAGCACGGCTGGTGTGGACGCTGAGGATGCCAACGTGAGTCTCCTTGGTCCTCGTCGTCCAGCCCCTCGCCCTTGTTGAACACGCTGACGTGTCGCTTTCCTATTGGCTGCTTCCGTGTGAAATCGATTATCGATGGCTGACTAATCCCGCAGGAACACCACCTTCAGGCGGTCCTTTCCGCGGCATCGCACCGCCACCAGTGCGGTGGGCGCTGCACCCGGGGAGCTACCGAAAAAGCTGCTCCAGCTCCTGCTGCTTATATCCCCACGCCCGATTCAACCGGCTTGGTCGATAACTATGCGGACTTTTACCCCTCTGACCGATGGGTTCAACCCGACGCCTATGTTCGTTCTTCCGAAACAGTCGAAGAGTCTCTTACCAGTGGACTCATCGACTCATTCACGTATTACATGGATGAGCGTGACAAGGAATGGCTCGACCGCAACAACGAGGAAGCCCGTGGTGAGGGTACAAGTGTACAAGGCGCGGTGTCTGTATCGGGTGCCAACACACGCTCATGCCCCCAGCGAAGTGCAAAAGCAAAGGGCAAAGAACCCGAGTCCGTTCAAGCTGTCGCTATCACCGAAGACGAGTTCGAACTAGTGATGGGTATCTTTGAGAAGATAACCCACGATAGGACCGAATTCCTCCACCATGTACCTCTATCACCTCGCGATGAGTGCACCCGTTGACCATCTTTCTTAGGGCCTGGATTCCGGAATGGCTTTTCCTCCATTCTCCGATTACCACGACGTTTTCTCGTCCCCATTGCCTCCCTCTTTGTTTGCGAGTTTTATTGCCCCAACTTGGATACCGCCCCCTGCACAATTACTCCGTTCGGCAAAGGCAATCTATCCGTACTGGAAAGAACGTCGGATTGACAGAGGGGGGCACCGGATAATTCCCATCCTTAACGTACGTGCTTACGTTGTTTACTTTTGTTATCCTGACGTGCACTTAGTTCGATGAGACGGATGTCCTTAATGAATCTTACATTTGCTTCCGCCGTCGTGAAATCAAATCTGTACGCAAGACGCGAGCATCGCAGGCAACATCTTCGGATAAGCTTTTGCGTTTACAATCCGAGCTTGCGCAGTCTCTGGAACTTGCTAAGACGCTTTTGGCGCGCGAAAACTTGAAGAAAGAAAATGCCCACCAAGTCGTGCAGGTCTGGGAAAAAAGGCTCGAATTTACCGAGCTGAAGCGCAAGTTCCCTGCTGTGGGAGCCAAGGACGACGACGAACTGCTGTACGAGAAAGAGCGGGTTGTAAAAAAATCAAGAGTGGATTCAACGTAAGATATTTTATCTCTTTTTTTGGCTTTTAACCTACATTTTTCGTATAGTCGTATCACCGGATTAAAGATTCGCACAAGAGAGAGTGGCGATCTTGGTACTCCACTCCAAGCCGAGTCGACCGTTCGCCCGAGAGAACGCCTCAGCCTCATCAACGCCGCCATCGATCGCGATCTCGCCGAGCGCAAAGAACGGGATCATGGCTACGAAGACGTCCTCGAGGTAAATTTGACAAATCCTTTTTTGCAAGCATCTTAATACGATATGCTTTAGAATCCGTACCAACGACCATCGTTCCCTTATCCACGACGACTTTGGAAGGCTATCTCTTCAAGGGTGCGACCATCAGGGTTGTCACCATCGGACCCTGAATCAGAGGAGAGAGCTTCCGAACATGTCCGCTTTCTCCGTCGTCGCGTAACGCGGTTCGGCAATACTATGATTGATCGGCATGACGCGTTCTCCAGAAGACATGGTTTGGCTTCAACATCACATCAGTCGCACCGTAGCTTCGGTCAGCATTTGGCGTGGGGCTTTGATGACGACGACGACGACACCCGACGGTTGCGAGAACGGTGGCGGTTTGACGAAGACGACGGCCCGATAATGATGCCAGAAGGGATGGGTGAGGACCGCGTCCTCATCGACGACTATTCAGCCAAGTATCTTCGTCATACGATGAAGCTACTCAGCGAGGCAGACCAACAACATATCAACAATGATGCAACACTCGTACTTGTCTCGACGGAAGGTCGTCCGCAATCAGTCCTTCCATTCAGGTCCCAACAGCCCTTCATCCGCAGGGATGCGCAGATTCCGCGTACGTTCTCGGACGGCATGTCACCACTGTCCACCTCACGTCAAATCCCTTCGGTGTCACATTCCACAGTCTCTAATGGGGTACCCATTGCGATGCAGACCCACGTGAAAACATTGCAACCCCAATCTGCCACTCCTCGTATTTCTCATTCTGCAGCTCTGCGACCCCCCGGACCGCCACAGATAATAAACATGATACCGGCGGTCCCTTTGTCTCAAACACCTCCACCCCATGCCACTGCTATGTCGACGAACGGTGCTCTTGGCGGCTCCCCATCTCCCGCACCCCAACCCTCTGATGCCGATTCGATGAAGCCTGGGTCGACACCTAATGGGAATGTGAAGGGCGCGAGTCTCAACGGCACAGGCCAGCACGTTCTCGATTCTACCTCTCTTTCTGCCACAGAATCTCAGCAAGCCACGTTGCCGACTGGTTCGCCAGCGCGCCAGAAGGCGGACGTGCAGCAACCTGTTTCGATGCTCAACGGATACCACATTCCCATTAATGCGTACACAATTGCGAATCCTGCGTACATGCACTCCCGCCCACCGAATGGCTTGACGGCCCAGCAGATGCAAAACTTGAAGCTAGCGCTGCAAGGTCAGGATGTAAACACAACGACGCATAGCGCACAGGGCCGTCCTATCCAAACCCCGTTCGTCGGACACTTGGTACCCAATGGTGCCCATTACAACATGCAAATCGCCGCAGGTGCTAACTTAAGCCTAAAGCTCGCGGCCGGACGGCAGTGGAATGGTGTTGTACCGCCTTTGCAGCAGACTCCTTCCCTGAATAATCAGCAAGATGCGAATGTGGTCTCGAGCGTAGGCAGTCCGAACGTCGCACATGCAGCAGGCGTGTTACCAACGCGTACACCATCGGCTAACGGGACCCGGAGTGTCAGCCGGCCGGGGACGATCACGTCGTCCGTCGGGCATATTATGTCTGGTGCACAATACTCGTCTCACTCCCTCTCTCCCCGCCTACAGAACGCTGGATCGCCACCCATTTCAAGCTCGACATCACTTCCTCCGCACCAGTCCCCGCCGCGTCAGCCGTTAACTCCAACGATGAAAATGGCTTCGCCGTCGTTACAGCACCAAGTTGTCCCTAGTTCGCAGGGAGGGTATTAGTCAGGTTGTTTGAACCATTTATGATGGGCTGCATGTTCGTTTCTTCACTCATGTTGGCCAGTTGTTGCGCTCCGTCCACAGCTTAGCTAGTCTTGTTTTTGATTACTCTACACTCCGTTTATGTGCTTTTCAATTATGTATTTCTGTTCGTACATTTGCAGAAGACGTCAATTGGGCGTTGGAAGATACCCGCAGATACAGCAGCCAAGTTGAGCAGACCACTGCTGTTCATGATATTCGGTTAAATAATTTTGGCTCGATTTCGGAAAGAGAAGCTGGTGTGTGAAGTTCAAGCGGCCGCCATGCCACGCCAAGGCACTACGCAGCCGTAGAACCTTGCACGTTCAATTCTTTTCTCCGGCATATCACAGACTGACGTATAATCTCCAAGCCAACAGATCTCTCTGAGCACGGGAATCGGAGAGCTCATTTTCTTAGCGCTCATTTAGAAACTATACGAAACTCAATTTCATCGTCTTCAATGAACAATCAATTATTTTATCTTCCAATTGCTTCAAATTCTGAGCAACATGAACATCATGGACCTATGGTGTCCGTCATATTTATACACCGCCTAGTATGTAGTAAGTCGGCCCTTACTTTTCCACATACGCGATTATTCACTTGCTCCAATGTTCTCCGATCACACTAGCCGATTTCAACAAAGCCAGGGATGGAAAGGCGAATTTCTGCTCCACTTTTTTCCATCACCTGGTCAACGACTCTACCTCAGTCTTCCGCTCCAGTCACTCGTTTCCCCAACTATCTCCTGCTCGTTCTGATTCTCTTTCTCCATGAAGTTTCCTCTTGTTCTGAGCTTTCTGAGTTTCCTGGCTCTCGTGCTCCCTTTCGCTAGTGGGAGCTCATCTCGCAGGCACCACAACGAAGTCGCCCACCGCGCGCGTGGCGAAGTCGACCTTCATGAACGTGCCTTTGTAGCTATGCGCTTCACCTTTTACGATGTCGGTCTGTGAGTACCAAGACCAAACTTTTGTGGTTCAATTCTGAAGATGTGTTCCCAGGGGTGCATGCGGAATCTGGAATAAGCCCACCGACCTCGTACGTGACAGGTCCGACCACCGACATACTTGCTGACGACCAACGACAGATCGTGGCTCTAAACTGGGAGCAGTTCGGACCAGGGTACCCCGGTGAACACTGCTTTAAACAGATCACTATCCTGTACAACGGGACCTTCGTCGTGGCGACGATCACTGACAAGGTCTGCTTTACCCGTGGAGACCACATTTTCTCTCCTGATCGTCTTTTGAACAGTGCATGGGTTGTCCCTGGGGTGGTCTCGATTTTTCCCGCGGCTTGTTCGACATCTTTGCGTCGGAAGAGGTGGGCGTGCTCAATGGTGCTTGGTGGTTCAACGGAGACTAGCAAACCCGACCATTTCGTTTGGAGCCGGGGCTGGGAAATGCTCTCCAGCACTTGCTGACGGACGTCACGCATATTTCTTCCTTGGGGTGTTGGCCTCTTCCATTCTACGCTTTTATGTTCAAGCCTTTGCATTCACTTCCTAGACGCTTTTCCAAAAAATTTTCTTTATTGTTCAGTCAATTGTGTTATTGTCGAAGTGTTCGTAGCCCGCTTGCTGGACATCATACCCTTATAATCCTACATACTCTACACCGGTTGTACTATGCATTGCTTGGACCACTATCTGGGTTTGATCGCAGTGAAGATGACCCTGACCTAGGGTGAGATTAATTTCCACGCAAATTGACAGTTCAAAATAGCCGCCCGCGTAAATTCAGGATAAGCGACTTTGAAGTGCGAGTCCGCTAACAGGATACTAGTGTGCATGCAAACCTAAGCTCTTACGTTCCCGATCATAACCCTCCAGACTCACTATCACGAGGCATGTTGCTGTATGCACGAAGTCACTACCTGATGTTTCACTTTACCTGGGGTGTATTTTCAGGTTGGCTTGTTGGTGCTATGCAGATCACGATGGTATTTCCCAGCGCCTTGGTATCTCGCAGACAGACGCCATTTCCTTCTCAGCAACTTTCTTTGAACAGCACAGGTATTTATAACTCGTCGATCACCCCGAACGGTCTGCCGTGGAACACGTACAATTATTGCAACGCGCCCCACGTCAGCCCTCAACACTATCCAGAACCTAAAGATCCTCAAGCCACACTGGAATATCTGAACGTCGTTATTCGGCACCATAAGGTAGGTTATCATCGCTTCTTGTCACCCTTTATTCGTTCAATCTGTTGTCTAGCGGACTCCCGATAACCTATATCCCAATGAACGCTCTCTGAACCCCGTTTTGGGGTGGAATTGTGCCAACTTTATTCAGTACGACTATGCTGCTGGGACCGTGCCCGTGTACCACGAGACATTCGTACCCCAGTGGCACCCCTTTGCCTCGCAGATCTGGACGGGCACGTGCGATGCCGGCCAGCTCACACGCGAAGGCCAAGAAGATGCTGTCAAGCATGGCCAGGTGTGTTGCCGACTCGGTTGATGGTGTTCAATGACGCCTGGTTTGCCTTGGCAGGATTTTTGGTCCGTCTATCACGACAAGCTTGGGTTCTTGGATTCGGTGGACCCGCATAGTATCCATGTGCGAACGTCCACCGAGGTGCGCACGCACCAAGTCGCGGGTGCCATCTTGTATGGCATGGACACCGGCACGGTCAATCAACGGTGGCCGATATACACGCAGCCTCAAAATGTTCGTGTTGCCGTCCCTTTTGCGCCAAAGTTCATCTGACGCTCGCACCAAAAGATTGACTCGTTGGTCCCCAGCTATGGCTGTCCAAACGCAAATGCTATCCGTGCGGCATACCAGTCTGTCCCTCCGTGGACGGATCATCTCGTCCTGTACCAGGATCTCCAGCAACGATTGGACGCGACGCTGGGAACAGCAGGTTTGAGTGCGTGGAATTCGTGGTGTGCGTATTCGCATCTGTCGGATTAGAAACTAAATTTTTGAAGCAACGTGTAGACGACCACTTCTTTGATACGTTCAGTTCGCGGACATGTCACGGCCATCCACTTCCATGCAATGCAAGTGGTGCGTGTGTGTCCCAAGAGGACGCCGATACCGTATTTGCGCTCGGAGACTGGGAATATAAGTGGGTGCTGCGTCGTGCCGTTCTCCTAGATTCTGAATAGCGCGTAAAGCTACATATGGAACACAGCGCAGAACTCCTCCGCGTACACGTCGCTCACGTTTGGTGAGTTTCCGAGTCGATTTCTATGTGCGCATCCTCATGTTCTCCAGGCGTCTTTTTCACTGAGTTGTTGCACAATTTCGAGCGGTTTCACTCCGGCGAGGAAAAGTACAAGCTAAGGTTCTACGTTGGACACGACGGATCGATGGTTCGGCTCGCGGCTGGCCTTGGTCTCGGGAATGCGTTGAATGGTGGTACGCTAAGATGGCCCGCGATGGGCAGCGAGATCGTCATGGAGGTGAGTGTTCATCATAGTGCTGGCGGCCGTGTATGACCCCTTTGAAAGGTCTGGCGCGACGCGAGTGGTGACCAGTTCGTCCGTGTTTTGCATGAGGGCACGCCCGTGCCTACCCTTCAATGGATTCGATTACAAGAGTTCGTCGACTTGCTCAACGATGTCATACCCGAAAATATCTACAAAGCATGCACCGGATAACTCGAGGATGGCCATGTTGACAGTTACGATAACGAAATGACTTTTCTGCGGTCTCATATCATTGGGTTTCTCGAGAGCTGCCTCCCGGTTTTATGTGCGTCTTACGATGCTAACCGAAATGACACAATAAAGAACTAGACGAACAAAACGCTCTTGCCAATGATCGCGCCCTTAAGGAAACTGCTCAACGCCGCCTCAGCATTTTCGAGACCCCTTGTAGCTTCCTCCCTGTGAACCAACTCTTTAGATGCGAGTTGACTGGGGACTTCCTTTTTGAACACTTCAAGATACTTCGCGCTAAGGTTGAAAACGACAAATCCGTTGATCGATATCTCCTTCACTACAATGTTGACCAAGTTCTATCAAACCAAGGACAACTTCCCTTAGTCATAGCCAAGTGAGAGTCGTGAAAACGAACCTGTATTGGGTAGGCGTCACCATAGTACCCAGAAATCATTCCACATTCCTACGACACGTGAGCATAGGTAAGCGATATCGTGAAGTACTGGGCTTACAATAAAACGTGCATTCTGTGCTGCTGCGCCAAGGGCAGCATCAAGCGTTTCACCTCCTACGTTGTCCCAATAGCTTCAAGGTTGGTTAGAAACTAAGCTCGGAAAGTATTCTGCACGCGGCAGGACGTACATGTTAATGGGGCCCTCCTTCTTCAGCACTTCTGATGTCTTTGTCGTCTTGTAGTTAAACGCGACGTCCGCACCCAGTTCTTTCAAGAATCGGACCTTGTCGTCCGAGCCAGCGGATGCGATCACTTTCAGCCCGTCTCGTTTAGCAAGCTGGATGACCAAGCTAGAGGAATCAATATCAACACTCGGTCTCGGATACTGGTCAGATATGATGCGTACGATCCAACAGCACCAGCCCCACTGCTGACAAATACCACCTCTCCCTAGCAATACGTTAGCATGAGCGGCCAAAGAAAGAAAGCAGTCAACAAACTCACTTCCTTTGCATGCGAATGCTCTTTCCAACCAAAGTATGCGGTTTGGCCTGACACCGTTAGTATGCGTGTCGCCACTTGAATCTGGAAACTTACCGGGCATGCCAGCTATCCCCACGAAGGCACTCCAAGGGAGGCCATGCTCGTTGTCTATCTTGCTAAATCCTTCGGTATTTGTCTGGACCGAGTACTCCGCGAACGCTGTGAGCTCACGTTAACAGGCGCTTTGAGAATGGTCAGTACACTTACGGTAAGAGTGTCCGTACAAGTGATCGCCGACGCGGAAAGCGGGATTTTCGGAACGCACGACGACGCCAACACCATAATTTTTAATTCTACGAAAGCGGAGTCAGGCGTGCGCCCGGCAAGGTTAGACATGAAGCACTGACGTATCTCCGATCTTGTAGCTGATCTGAGTATGTTATGAGGGGTGTGTCTGTTTGACTTGGCTGAAGCACTTACAGGAGTATTTCCCCTCATCTTGGACAGAATATAGGGCTCCAGGGACAACACGAGGGTCTTCAACAACACGCCCCCGTTCAAAGGCACGTTGTCCACATCAATGGTCCGGCTGCCATCGAATAACGTTGTCTGGCCAGGAATATAACTCCCTATAGCTCTATAAGAATTTCTGGCTCAGAAGTATCGGCTACAAATGTACCTTTGAGGGACTCTTTGAAGACGACACGTTTGTTTGTGACAGCAACCATGATTGAGCTTTGATCTAGGCGAAGGAATTGTTTGTGTCACCCATCGAACTTGAGGCTTTATATCTGGTTGGGCGCGAGGCTGCATGTTGATGACGATCAACTCGTTAGTAATCCATAACCAAGATGATCACACCTTACGTTGGTACTAATGATGGCAGTTAACCACGAGTCACATCCACATAGCGCTCGAGTAACACTATCGCTTGAAGATTTTCCAACTCTTAACCCAATACTTTGATTGGATGGCGGCGATACCAAAAGAAGAGCAGGTCCTTTTTTGGTGGAAGAATCCTGTGTTTTTGCCCTCCACGACAATGACTCGTCCTTGCTGACCAGAACGAGCCACGTCAGCGTGAAGTAGATGTCTAATCCAGAGGCTAATGAGGCGTTTTGCATTACGCTGCGCGGCAACGCATGAATAATCGTTGGTTGCTGTTCAGACTTGGTAGGCTTAGCAAGCAAGCGAACATACCTGACCAATAACAATTCGATTGCCACCCAGGTCATATTGAACGACTCCCAATGTGGTTCAGCGAACTGCGACTATCTATAAGGATGCTTTCGAGAGATTTAGGAGACTTCTAGATCAGTTGGCTTGCAGACATATTTTTATAGCGTTCTGATCAAGTGAAACGACAGCTATGGACGAATCTTATGATCAGCATGCCAATCAGCAAACCAGCCTTCAATTCTCTGTGCAGTCTGTACAGCCCTGTACAGAAAGGTCCTTTCAATCCAGGGTCTTACAAAGAGTGCTGGTCTGCTGATATGATGCTGCATGGAAACTGATACAACACACAGGTCGAACCTGAGCCCTTGAGGCCCGAGTACTCATCGCTGTCAGCGCAACGATAAATTCTTGCGTGGACAACTTTACGGCTGCCCAATATTAATATGCCGCCGCATGATCTACTCTTCACCAAGAAAGTGCAGAGACACGAGCATTTTCGTTGTCCCCAACTATGGCTGTCCAACTTGACACGGACGTAGCTCTTTGATAGTTCAGTTCGCGCGTGCCATATCGCGGGACCCACGGCCATCCACCTCCCTGCAATACCAGTGTGGCGTGCGCGCACCAATAGTAGGACGTCGATAACATGTACTCGGAAACCGGGAATGCAACTGGGTGCTGTATGCACACGGTCGTGTCATCCTCCTGGATGGTACGCTGATATCGCCCGCGATGAGCGACGAGATCGTCGTGAAGGTCGGTGTGCATCGCAATTATGGCGACCTCTCTTTCAAAATGGTCTGGCGTGTGGACGGGCGGCGTTCAGTCGTCCGTGTTTTGCATGAGGGTATGCGTGTACAGAGCCTCCGATGGGTTGGAAGAGTTCATCGATTTGTTGAATGAAGTCATACCCGGGGACACCTACAAGGCATGTACTGGATAATTTGGGGACAGCCATACTACCCATCACGAGAACAAGGTATTCTTTGTGAGTGAGCTTTCGCTCGGTAGTCTCATATCATTAACTTAGTTGCTTTTGTTCAGCAATCGATCATATAGTGGCATATAAATATTCTCCAATACAAATCGAGATCATACAAGAAACTAGACGAACAAAACACTCTTGCCAATGACCGCACCCTTGAGGAAACTGACAAACGCTGCCTCGGCATTTTCGAGACCCCTCGTAGCTTCCTCCCTGTAAACCAGCTCTTTAGATGCGATTAAAGCGGGCACTTCCTTTTTGAAAACTTCAAGATACTTTGCATCGAGATAGATGCATACGAATCCATTCATCGATATCTCCTTCGATACAATATTCATCAAGTTCTGTCAAACAGAGGACAACTTCCCTTGGGTCACTAAGTGAGAGTCATGAAGACGAACCTGCATTGGGTAGGTATCACCATAATACCCAGAAATCATTCCACATTCCTATAACACGTGAACATAGGTGAGTAATGTCGTGAGACACTGGACTCACAATAAAACGTGCATGGTGAGCCGCTGCGCCAAGGGCAGCATCGAGCGTTTCACCTCCTACGTTGTCCCAATAGCTTAAAGGTCGATTGGAAATCAAACTCGGAAAGTATTCTGCACACGACGGGACGTACATGTCAATGGGGCCCTCCTTCTTCAGCACTTCTGATGTCTTTGTCGTCTTGTAGTTAAACGCGACGTCCGCACCCAGTTCTTTCAAGAATTGGACCTTGTCGTCCGAGCCAGCGGATGCGATCACTTTCAGCCCGTCTCGTTTAGCAAGCTGGATAACTAAGCTAGAGGAGTCAATGTCAACACTCGGTCTTGGATACTAGTCAGATATAATGCATACGATCCAACAGCACCAGCCCCACTGCTGATAAACACCACCTCTCCCTGGTCAATACATTGGCATGAGCGGCCAAACAAGAGAAGCGGTCAACAGGCTCACTTTCTTTGCGTGCGAATGCTCTTTCCAACCAAAGTATGCGGTTTGGCCTGGCACCGTCAGCAAGCATGTCGCCACATGAGTTCGGAAACTCACCAGGCATGCCAGCTATCCCCACGAAGGCACTCCAAGGGAGGCCGTACTTGTTGTCTACCTTGCTAAATTCTTCAGTATTTGTCAGGACCGAGTACTCCGCGAACGCTGCAAGCTCGTGTTAACAGGTGATTTGGGAATGGTCGGTGCACTTGCGGTAAGGGCGTCCGTACAAATGATCGCCAACGCAGAAAGCGGGATTTTCGGAACGTACGACGACCCCGACACCATAATTCTTGATCCTGCGAAAGCAAAGTCAGGCATGCGCTCAGCACGGTTAAACACGAAGCACTAACGTATCTCCGATCTTGTAGCTTATCTGAGTATGCAACCGTTGGTGCGTCATCGTTTGGCATGACTGAAGCACTTACGGGAGTATTTTCCATCATCCTGGATAGAGGTAGGGGTTCTATGGATAACACGAGGGTCTTTAACAACACGCCCCCGTCCAAAGGGACGTTGTCCACATCAATGGTCTGGCTTCCATCGAACGATGTTGTTTTTCCAGGAACGTATGGGCCTAGCATAGGGGCATAAGAATTCCTGGACCTAAAGTATCAGCCGCAAACTCACCCTTGAGAAACTCCTTGAGGATGAC
Source organism: Tubosaeta aff. heterosetosa (assembly GCA_038094375.1). Lineage (NCBI taxonomy): Eukaryota > Fungi > Basidiomycota > Agaricomycetes > Boletales > Boletaceae > Tubosaeta > Tubosaeta aff. heterosetosa. The sequence goes on from JBBPUC010000086.1 coordinate 49,598, forward strand.
GCGTTTGTTGGTGACAGTGACCATGACTTTGATCCAGACAAAGGAATTGTTTGAGTCACCCATCAAACTTGGGGCTTTATATTTGATTCCAGTCGTTGAGCACGAGGCTCGGTAGATATGATGGCTGGATCATGATGATGATCAGCTCGGTAACCAATGATCAAGCCTATGTCGGCATAATAACAATTAACCATCGTCAATGACTTCGTCACAAGTCACGCCAGCCTGAACATATCATAATCTAGAGGTTAATGATATGAATTACACTGTATCTGGTCAGTAAACTAGTTGTTTCTGTGATCATAGTAATGCCTTACCGAGTCATCAACCAATGTACGTGGTTTGCGCTAAAAGTACTAACTTTGGGAAGTACAACGTGAGAACTTCTAACCTTTCAACGCGATACGAAATTACATAATCTACGATCACCCCTATGCTAAGGTCTCTTTCAATGAACACCGCTATGATTCATGAAACAATAGCCAGCAAGTTTTTAATATGACAAGACACGATCATGCACCAGTCGCCTCGCTACTGACTTGCCACAATATTCCGCCATTCCAAAACATCTCCATCGGGCCGAGCTCCTTACGATGTGTACCGACGAAATTTGTTTTGTGCTGTCGTATTCGGATCTCCAGCGAGTGGGTCTTGCTCTTTCACGTCGATGTTCGCAGCTCCAGGGTTGTCCTAGGGTTTTATACCATACAAGTGAGAGCTCAAGTCATCTTCGCTGTTGTGGTGATAAATGTAGATAACTCCATGACTGCCAAGCTATGTCCACGATCTACTCTTCGCCAAACACAAGGGGATGGACATGGAAAGTATGAAATGGGCGCACCCTTTTGATAGACACCAGGTCGCATTCAAAAAGACGGGTATGTACAAGACACCGATGATATCATGCCCAAATGGTATGTGAACACCGACGCTGCGATGTACCTACGAACGCAACAACACGAGGGGCGAGAGTAGAGATGAAAAAATCAACACTGACCATAGCGGAAGCTAGTGGAGATCGAGCACCATCAAATCAAAGCACCCATGGTCTGCCCTCACATCGTGACAAATTCTCCCTCTGACCCCATCAAATATGTTGTATTCCAGATACTGGAACGCGTCTTGCGATGTCAGTTCGCTGCGTTCGCTGAGCACAGCTTTACAATGCCCTCCACTCGCATCGACCGAGAATTTGTAAAGAAAGAGGAGATCGGAATCCGCCCAGGGCTCGGGCGACTCTGACGGGGAAAGCGTGACGATACCCCTCCCGTGTCCATCGCTGGAGGCGTCTGCAAACACAGTCCGTTGGTGGCCAGCAAGCATGAGCAACTGCTGCACGTCGACGGACATGGGGAGAACATCGGTCGACGCAGGTGGGATCGTGAGGTCAATGCAGCAGATATGGGTAGCTCTGTCGTGCGGGACGGCTGTGCCCAGAAATCGTATGTTGACGTCACCGGTCAACGGGTCCAGGACGGGACCGCGAAGACAACAGACGGGCGCACACGCAAACTCGACGAGGACCTCATGTGTGAGGCGCAGCTGGCTAGGGTCGGCGTCGCATAAATCCGGAGCGACAAACGCTTGTATGAGTGTCATCCGGGGGCTTGAGCCCTGCCAGGGATGAAAAACCATGATATGCCTTCCTGAGAGTAACGTGAACTCGGACCACCGATGAATGGGATCCCACTGAACAGCTGCATCCTATGGGAACGGATGAGAACGAACTTGGTGAGCTGGACTGGGTCATTGCTCACGATACCAGAAGTGAATCCGGGAAATTTGTATATGGCCCACGTCCGCACGTCCACCACCATGCGCTGGTATGTTTGTGCGAATAAACGATCCGTGCCGCCATCAAAGTACAGAAAGGGTGTGCTGGCAGACAGAGGGAAGTTTGCATATTTTGGGAGATCCATCTCAAAGGTGACAGGGCCCAGCATCAGCCGTACGTCGTCTTGAAGTGGGAACTCGAGAAGTTTGCTGGGAACGGAGATGGTTAGGATCAGGGACAAATGGGAAGAGGGAATACGTGCATCGGCGTACGTTGTGCAAAGGGATCATCGATGTGACGTAGAGCGATGAAAACGCGCTCGGAATCGGGAAATGTCAACGAACAAGCGTTGAGGGACGATATAGGCTCGGTACTCTCCCATAAAAGCCGACCGGCGCCAGTCTCGAGATCCTGTGCGAGAACGTGTTCGCCTTCACACCATATGAACAGCCTCCCGAAGAGAAAGTCAAAAGAAGTCGACACTGGAGAGCGTTGTATGGGTATTCGTGGACCGCGGAGGCGAGAGACAATGGTGACGGGCTGTGACGTCCAAGTCTGGGATACACGCGCGGAGCGAATCAGGATTCGCTCGAGAAACTGTGCCGATTGCCAAAGGAACGGGCCAGATGGGCGGAGTAGATGTGAATGGGTATATAATGCCCTCCACAGCCGTGCATCGCGAGTGACGGCGTTGAATTGCCTCGAGACCTAGCAGAGTGGTCAGGACACGACCGGGTCCAAGAAGAAAACCGACCAGACGGAGTTGGATGACCTCGCAGGGACTCAAGAAAAGCAGAATATAAAAGATGACTTCGTCTGGGAAGTAAGCGGTGGAAGCCTGCATCTGGTCCTTAAGAGAGATCCAAACGGTTTGTTTATGAGCCTCTGCCTGATCAGACTATCGCGATGACGCTCATCCAGTGCTTGTCAAAGACGCTTGCAGTCAGTCATTATCTTTCCAGCTCGCGATTTCGACTGGAACACGTTGCAATCAGGTCTGACCGGGCTCGTTCGCGATGAAGACCTTCATACTATAGTTGCGCTTGCTGCACGGCGCCCCACCCTGCAAGATGATATCACTTCGGCGACTGTTCTATATCCTCTACTTTGCCATTATGCTCTTCACCAAAATCACCATCATCCTCTACATGCTCACCGCCAGAGACTTGAACTGGAAGCATGGCCAAGACTATTTGCAGACACAGAGGGTGAGTCTACACCGTGTTTTCATCGCGGAAAGCATCCAACGCACTACGCTAGGACCGCGTCTTTAAACAGCTGACGCTCGCCGTGATCACGCTCCGAGTGAGCAGACACATGCTCAAGCGATCCGTCGTCTCCTTTCTCATCTTTGCGATCGTCCTCATCAAGCTGCTCACGGTCCAAGTCAAACTCGTCAAGCTCGCTCGGGCACTCAAGCCGTTCAACGGGCCTGTGCGGCTCACGGCTTGCATCATACTGTCTGGGGCGTTTTTCTATCTCAAGCTGTTGGTCGAGGTGTCGTGGGCTGTCTACTACCTGATCTTGCTGTGCAGAAATCCGTCGATAAAGGATACTTCGGTATTGTTGCTTGGCTTGTTGCGCTTGCTTGATTGGAAATAGACAGCGAATGTAGGACACGGTACGAATTAACACGAACGTTCTAATGTAGTACAGCGGAATGTCGGTAGTACGTGGTGTCACTAGCGATCGCCTAACGGCAGTCAGATCGCGGACGTGTGGCTGCCTTGACTGGACCGAGATGAAGAGGCCGGGGTAGATTCGTCTTCACTCTCATTGTCATCCCCTCCAGGCCGAGAGAACACGTCGACAGAGTCGGCCACGTCCTCGAGCATTCTTCGAACGAACCCCTCCCCGGCGACGCTTGAGACCACGTCCAAGAACGCCTGCATCAAAGCCCTCTCTTCTGCCAGCTCCGCGTCTGCGAGTCCTGCCTCTGCGTACGCGTCTCTCACGTCCGCCTGGGCCTCTGAGAGGCATGTTTCGAGGTGCGAGCGTTGACGTAGGGCGTCGGCCATCATTTGGTTGAGCCAGGTGGGGTCTTCCAAGGAGAGAGGTGGGGGTGGGGGGTATGTGAACGCCATGATGGGGGGTTCGAGCAGCCGATGTGGGGGGACATGCGGGATGGGGAGGGGGAATTTGGGAGGGGGGAGAGGGCCAAACCTCGGGATCCAATTCCCGTCTGGAGGAGGTGAGGGGAAATGTTCAAAGGGCCATTCGACCGCGTCGATGGGTGGGGGAGGAGAAGAGGACATTCTGGATAGCAGTCAAGAGGTGGACTCGGCCACTGTTTCAGAGTTCAAGGCGGTGTCAGGGGCCAACAAAAGTCCCAAGGACACCCTGTGCGATAAGCCATCTGCTTGTGGAGTGGGAAAGTGACAAACACCTGAAAACACTCGCCAGCTGTGGAGCAGCAACCAAATTCGCCATTGGCTCGTCTCCTGTAACTGCTGTGAAAACGGCAAAGTGGCCCCGAATTTGTTTCCCGGGCTTCAAGCGAGCATCAGAGAATTAGGGTAGATGATGTCATCCTTACCCTGAATCCCATATTTAAACCCGCTTGTTCGTTTCTTTCCACCGTCGACATGCTTTCCACCACCAGACGCATGGGCGGTATCGCCCGCCAGAGAGATCTCCACCTCGCCAGCAGAGGCAGCCACTTGGAGAGACCCATCGTCGACGCAGAGGTTCTTTGTTCTACCGTCCGCAATTTCCACACCTCCCCACCCGCTCCCTACTACTCGACCTCGTATAATGCGCAGGACGTGCCTGAATTCTTCGTGAAATACAAAGCACGCAGCGCCACTTCTGTTGTGGACCCAGTGAGTCTGGCAATCGCCACTTTTATTGGGTGTTACTTACCACTTTTCATCCCTTCAGCCAGTGCCCCACGAAGAGTTGGGATTAATGGATTCGCTCACCCATTCGATCCGGATGGGTGATGTCGTCGCGACCACCCGTCGCTTGAAAGCAAAGGTTCCCATCGAGCACCGCATTGCCGAGGGCCACGTTGTCCATTCATCCGGTTTCGTCGTGCCCGGTCCGGGTCACACCAGCACGTCTGTCGTCGCACTTGCCAAGGAGAAAGAGCGCAATGAGCGGGTGGACCTCGCGATCCAGACCGCGGCGGTCGCACACCGCGTGCTCGAGTCCGACTTTGAAGAAATCGACGCCACGACGCTCCCTAACACGCACAAGATACCGTTTGAAGTGCGGGAGCCAGACGGGACTGTCAAACACCCCAGCGGATTCGTTCCCCCGACACCTTGCCACAAGTTGAGGCACTTTGTCAGGACAAGCGCAGTTTGGGACCGCAAGGTCCTGCGACAGCTGCCAAGGCAATCCTCTCCAGCCCGCACTGTTCTGAGGGCCATGCATACCAACTCGGTGGAGGCTTCATAGCAGAGGCTAGTCGAAGAAGATCAGGCCCGTTGAAGAACCCAGAGCATGAAACCATTCACTGTGTAGATTAGTGCATGTGTCACGAGTCGGAGGATTCGGGAGTGTCCATCCATTTGCCGCAGATACTCGAGTACAAATCTGTATCATAAAATTTTACCCGTTTTCGAAGTCGTTTTGAAACGACTGTTTACTCTGTGCGATTGAATTCCACCTAAAGGCCTTTTCACTACTACATTCAAATTATCTGGCGCATCCTACCATATTTGCTATAATGCATTCTCAATCGACCCTCTTTCTAAACATCCGGTGCTTCCCATCGCCATCCAACCTGATGTCATACGTCACAACGACATGTGCCAACATACATTTCAGTTCATTTGCGGCAAAGAAACGACCGGGACTGAAACCATGTTTCAGTCAAGGACAAGGACAAGGGACGACCCACCATGCATGTGCCGTGTCCAAAGGGTAGGTACTCGGTCCCCGTGGAGACGAACTGGCAGGGCAGGTCAGCAAACCGAAAGGGATCAAATTCCTTGGCGTTTTCATAAAACGTGTCGTCATGGTGCAGAGACTGCACGGGAGCACCGATCAACGTCCCATTGGGTATAAACGTGCCGTCCGAGAACGTAAAGTCCTTGCGCGTCACGCTCACTGGGACACCCATGGATCAACACCCCATCCGAAAGTGACTTACGAACGTTCGTCCCTCGAAGATGTAGGTCCTCATCAGGGAAGCAGCAAAGTTATCACAACGGATTGTGGTCAGTGCTAACTCATTATAATGCATTTTGAGGCGAAAACTTGTCCGTTATATTTCATTGTGATGCCTTATAATTCCGTGTGACGCGACCGTGATGCCTCCCTCAGGAGACTGTCGATTTTATGTATCTTGGCTAGTGAGTCTTTTGTCCATCCCTCGCTCTCGACAATCGTTCCGACTTCGTCTCGGGGCGGTTGAATATACTGAGGGTTCTCTGCTAGGCAGCACAGTGCGCGCATAAAGTTCTAAAATACAGGCCTCGTTAGGCTTTGTCATACCTCAGGAGTCGGGACCTCCGGTGGATGTCTGTCACATCAATGAGCGCGGTCCGGACAACGACCCACTCACATGAATTTCAGTCATATTCACAACCAGCACGCTGTCTACCAAAGACTGTGTGGTCACTTGCAAACCCTTTGCCTCTTCCATGAACCACGATATAAGATCATTCTGACAGATTTATAGCAGTGCCGCAATCGAGCAACAGACAGGTTTTCCATCCCATTCGTCCCCATACATGTCCAAGTATCTCAGTCGTTCTTCGATTATCGGGCCGAGGCACTTCTGGGTGCGTACCCTACTTCGGCGAGCCGGTCCGGTCAAGATATAGGCGGCTTGGCTATCCATTGTTCTGTATCCATGCTTGGACAGGTACCCGAGCTGACTCACTGTCTCATAAACCTTGGGAATAGCGCTATCACAGCACCGCCTCCGAAAATGTTGATGGCGTATCGGATACTGAGATCAATCCATTCTGGGTCGCGGCCTTATCGTAACGGGGTCAGAAAGATCAGCTGAGCGGGACCAACACATACACAAAGCAAGGCCGACGAATAGCCTGTTGCTTGTCCTCGTCAGCTAGCAGGAGAGCTGTACGTGCTCAGATTACAGGGCAACAGAGGAACGATGTGGCGTTTCTGGGAATGGTGTTTCATCACAGCTGACTCCGTCGCTTTCCGAGGCTGGTAAAGACTACAGTACGTTTCTTGGAACTTCTTGGACGGGGTCGTTGGTGCCTGGCCCATTACACTGGAGACTGTTGCGGAGAGTACTAACAAAGCCAGACCCTGGACGGACCGCATTAAATATATTGGAGTAGACGTCTAACCACAAAATGGCATTAAGGCTGGCGCAATCATTGACATTAGTTGAACTCACACTAGAATGGGATACATCATTAGGTGTCTGTGTCGATACCCGTGCTACAAAACCGTCTTACCACGGAGAAATTTGATTGGAAATGCTAGCCTAGGTGATGTCCATCGCATCTTCCTCGTCCACCGCGCGTTCCTTTCCCTTTCTTGACTTTTTCTTCCTCTCGTGCGGGTGCGGGGACCCAGTCACGTCCTGTCTCTGAGGTTGCTCAGGCAAACCGGACGACGTA
>JBBPUC010000087.1:0-56836 GCA_038094375.1 Tubosaeta aff. heterosetosa
TTCTTAATAGTTTAACCACTATTATGAGGGCACCGCCCTCATTTTTTGGTTATCAAATTTTTGACGCCCTTGATCCCTGCGAGCTCTGCTTGCAACTCCGGGGACGCGATGACCCTGCCACTGCACTGCCGGCTTGTGTCGTCGGGGGTTCTCCCTCGCTTTGCTCTCTCTTTGTCATGTTCTAGCCAGGTGTCATTTGGCATCTCGTGCTTCGACGATCGCAGTCGAGGGGACATGGCACACGGACTGCACAGGTGTTGGATAAACCCATTCTTACTCTGTATTACATAGTCACTGGATGTAATAGAATGTGTTGTGTTATGTAAGTGCAGAGTTATGACACGTGATCCAACGCGTCGCGTGGTTGGAAAGGCCAACTTGGGAGAAGACTTCTGGCCAGCGCACAACAAAGGACAATCAAATGCCCCCTCTCCGTGCCTCTCAACTTGAACAAGAACGAGCTGAATATCGTGCAAGTATTGCAGAAGCCCTTGAGGAAGACGAGGATCCTCTTGCCGCGTACGACGATTTCATCAAATGGACATCGCGCACTTTCCCCGAGAGTGATCCCAACTCGGGACTCATCCAACTGCTCGAGGAGGCTACTAGGAAATTCAAGGACGATGCACGGTACGGCGGTGATCTGAGATATCTAAAGCTCTGGTGCACCTACGCGAGGATGGTCGAGAAACCCGCTCTCGTATATGCATATTTGGTAAAGAGGGAGATCGGATGTGTTTACGCGCAGTTGTGGGAGGAGTATGCTTTGGCACTTGAAAGGGAGGGACGGTGCGCCACAAAAGTTGGTCAGTCGTGAAGGAAGCTCACTATCAGACTTAGACGTACAGATGCCGACAAGGTTTTTCGCACTGGCATGGCTCGCAGCGCGCGACCCATCGAACGGCTCAAGAAAAGGTATCGGGAGTTTCAGGCTCGCCCCTCTGGCAAACACCAGGCGCCAACTTTTCGGGCGAGCGGAAACGCTGAAGTGGATGGTCTCCGGCGGAACCCATTGAAGAACCACGCTCCAGCACCTTCGACTTCGTCATCTTCTTCTAAACCATCTTCAACCGCGCCTTCAAGCTCCACGAACAACCCTAGTCCTGCGCATGGCCGCTATGCGCCTATGCTTGCCCCTCCGGCACCAGGGAGACGACCAGAGAAGCTTCGTTTCAACCTCTCACTGTTGTTCACACCTTCTGGCATCGAATATTCTGCGCAGGAAGTACGCGCACGTTCAATGGGCCTTTTGGGCAAAAAGTGGGGCTCGCCCCCTGTTTCAGAGCTCCGTGATTTTTCGTCTGGTGCTGTCAAGGTGAACTTCAACGACGATGGCTCAAGAAGCACGCAAAACATGGGTGCTACTGCCGGAGGGAAGCGCACGAGTGCCAATGTTGTCGCTGCTAGCGAACCCACTGTCACGATCAATACAAAAGAAGCTTTGGCAGATGTGTTTAGCATGTACAACTCTCCAGACAAGACAGTCAAGCGCGCCATGCCAGGTAGTAAGCATGCTCCCGTACGGAAAATCGAGCCCATAGGTGGACGTAGGGCCGTGCCTGAGCCCAAGTCGGAAGGTCGCGCACCGCCGCAGGGTGAGAACGCGAAGCCTCCTGGTCCAGGCAGGTGATCAAAGTACATGATGATAAGCGGTTTTTAAAAGTCGATTTTGATAGCCTTCAAGCCATTCGTTGACGAAAACGCTCCGCGCAAAGAGAATCCTGCGCCTTCACTCAAGGCAAGTTGATTTGTATTTGTAGTCATCTTGTCCTCATTCATTCACATATGCGTCGATTTTTTTTTTCACCATTTCCAGTTTAAACCATTTGTCGATGATCCTAGGCAAGTGCCCGTTGCCCCTACTCCAGAAGCAGGGCGTCGGGCGCTTTCTGCAAAAGGTCCAAGCGTTATTCCGGAAAAAGATACTTCCATGAATCCCGCTGCTGCAAAACAATCACTTCACAACGGGTCAAAACCTTCCATGCTTAAGCCCATATCGGAAGAGCCGCAGGGTTTACCAGTCTTTTCAAAGCCTTTTACACCTGTCTCCCAGAAAGAGCCCCTCGTCCGCCCCTCGCAAACCAAAACAAACCCCGATGCAAGAGACGAGAACCAAGGGCAGGAACCGCCACCATCCCAGACGTTTGTTCCATTCGTTGACTCGAAAACACCTTTCAAAGTGTTTTCCCGACCACCGGGTCAACAGGGCGAGAATATGGCTCTATGCACTGGGGGAGGAAATGTCTTCACACCAAAATCTGCGAGCCTCGTCGTTGGTGTTGATGCGCCTGGGGGCACATTTAAACCTTTTGTTGATAGCTCGCAACCGATTGTGACACCGGCCTCGACGAAGAGATCAAATGTACTCCAACCACGTGTAACGCCAATCTCAACTATAATCGAAGAGGGCTCCACGGACGAGTCGAGCGAAGCCGACGTTGCCGGAGATCCAGACGCAGAGGATGGGCAAGTGGTCAGTAGTGGCAGCCGCAGTGGGCTTTCCGAGAGTGAAGATGGGTACGCTTATGAGGGCGGTGAAGCAGAGGCAGAAATGGATGGTGCGGTCGTATCATCGAGCGACAGCCAGTTCGACGACGACGAAGATTACCATCCGCATGAACAAGTGTACGCGGAAGGACTCCAAGAGGATGGTTTTGCGGACGAGGACGAGGAGAGCTACCGTCCACCACTGGGTGGAAGATTTGGTCGCATCAACGTTATGACCCCCATCACCGAACGGACGTTTGAATTCAGTACGCGAGGGTTCCCAACGCCAACAAGCACCGTACGAGGTATGGATGGGGAGAGGGAGTCGGGAGAACGAGGGGGACAGGAAAGCAGCCGCTATGCTCTGGAAGCAGCAGAAAGGCTAGCGAGGGAGGTGCGCGAAGAGATGGAAGATGACGACGATCACGAGATACGTGACAATGTCCGATCTGGCATCGAACCAATCGAAGAACGCACAGGCACATTGAGCCTTTTGGACTCTCTAGCAGTCGTGTCCGCCTTCAGGCCACCCAATCCATGTGTTTCTTCCGATCCGCAGATCATTTCGACCCTTCTTTCACTTCTCCCTGCGGACGAGGACTTCCATGACCTCGGATCGCAAGATGGAGGGATGCTGGATGATCTCCAGCGATTCGCAGCCAAGATCGCAAGAAAGAGCACAAAGGGCGGGTCGTCAGATAACGATGGATTGTTGATCAACCTCGAGGGCAGGTCATTCAGGGTTTCCAGAAAACTTGGTGAAGGCGGTTTTGGTGCTGTTTTCGCCGCACGGATAAATAAATCTGGCGATGAAGATGACGAGGATCTCGATCTCGATGAGGATGAAGACGATGAAGACGGTAGCTCCTTGATAGCGCTCAAGGTCGTAAAGCCCCGCAACCTTTGGGAATTCCATGTTCTGCGTCGCCTTCACAGGAGACTCTCGGCTCCCTTGACCCGCTCGATCATCACGCCACATGCACTGTTTGCTTTCCGCGACGAGTCACATCTCTTGCTAGAGCTCTGTCCGCACGGATCGCTTTTGGATGCAGTGAATCGAGCTGGGCCGGCAGGTATTTCACAGCAAGGGGCCTGCCTAGATGAGCTTTTGACTTTCTTCTTCACGATCGAGCTTTTGCGATTCCTGGAGGGTATGCACGCTGCTGGCTTTATTCACGGAGACCTGAAAATTGATAATTGTCTGCTTCGTCTCGAAGAACTGCCAGGAGGGGCATCGTCGCTGTCCACCACCTATCAGCCGAGCGGAGAAGGTGGCTGGAAATACCGAGGCATCAAAGTCATTGACTTTGGACGCACCATCGACACATCACTATTTCCTGCGCGTCACGCTCAACAATTCATCGCTGACTGGCCAACGGACGATCGGGATTGCTTCGAGATCCGCGAGGGACGGCCCTGGACATACCAGACGGACTACTTTGGCCTTGCAGGCATCGTGTACTGCATGTTGTTTGGAAAGTACATCGAGGCGTCGTCGGTGACGCACGCCCCTGGCTCGACAGATTCAGAGCCGATTTACAGGATCGCTACGCCATTTAAACGGTACTGGCAGACGGATATATTGACGAGGTTGTTTGACGTACTACTCAATCCTTGCCGTGTTCGGCAAGACGGGACTCTACCGATCTGCGAGGAGTTGGCGAGCGTGAGGGTAGAGATGGAACAATGGTTGCAGGGTAATTGCAATCGGAGCAGCAATACGCTCAAGGGTCTGCTCAAAAAGGTCGAGTTGTCCGCTTACACGTAGTTCAGCTCAGCCATGTATTCTATCATGCTGTCGGGGAACTATCAGTAGCATCGTTTCGGCATGGTGCCGGTGCGTGTGCTGGGCAGCGGAGCTTTCTTCGGAGATTGAAGCTGGATTTCTCATACCACATCAAAGGTTGCCGCTTCGTCAGTCTCTGAGTAAATTACCTCCAGGAAGTGTCTGCGGCTGGCTGAGATGTTTGCATTTCGTCGACACAATGCCGAGCCCGACAAGGTGAGTCAGTGGGGTGTTGCTCTCAACTCATTGCCATGACTTGCAGCACAGCAAGTGAGCGGACGCACACAGTTCATCTGCTGCAAACACACGTAAACCCAAGTGACGTAGAGGCGATAAGGCGAAACCGACCAAGCAACTGGATCCATCAGACTCACCCACAACAGACACTATGCATAAACCCCACCCACATCTCGCTATCCCAGGCGGCGCCCACCGACCATCATCGAGCACCGACACCTATTCGTCGTATGCACTCGATCTGGGATCCCCCTCGAATAACCTTGCAAATCCATGGGACCAAACGCCAACAGCAAGACAATCGACAAGCCGGTTTGGCATCTCGTTTCCCCCTCGCAATCGTGCTCGCAGTGCCGTCGAATCTGTGCCCACCCTCAGTCTTCCCGAGACGCAAATGCACAGATCCGTGTCTCAAAAGCAAACCGCGCAGGAGTATTATTACAGACCAAATAATTTTGGTAGCGAAAGTCCATTTGGAGATGACGATGACGATGAGAGTGATCAAACCTCACCCTATTATTCCCCCTCGACGAACCTTTCTGCGGATGAGCTGACCCGCGAACTTTCCAACATGACGTGGGTAGTTTGACTCGTAGCTGACTGGGCGCGACTGAGACATGTACAGCCTTCAGTCGGAAGAAGGTCTGATCCGGTTCCAACATGGTGAACTCGCAGAGAAAGACGAAGAATGGCACTATCTTGTTCCCCCTGAAGCGCGCGAAGCCCTCGGAAAGCGAGAAGTCGAGCGGCAATCCGTGATGTTTGAGGTGTTCAAGTCAGAACGAGATTATGTCGCCGACTTACAGCTCATCATGGAGGTACTGTAATCGCTGTCTTCACTTTCCTCGCACTCAAGCACATCAAAGGTCTTTGCAGAACCTCTTACTTCAGCCTCACCCCCGATAATAGGCGATGCAAACCGACTACAGAACTTTATGACCATCGTCTTTTGGAATCTGGATCAAATCCGTATGCGGCACGAGCGCATGCTGGCGGCTTTGTTCGAAAGGCAACAAGAACAGCACCCTCTCGTTCAAAGCGTGGCTGATATCATCCTCGAATGTGGGCTCACTCCCTTGCGCAGGTCTTTAAATCTCGCTTAACGTTCATCAGCCGCCTTTCAATTTCAGGGAGACTATGAATCCTACATCAAACACTACCCGCTCTCCGAGCAACGGCACCGCACCGAACTTAAATACAATAAGCGCTATCAGGAATTTATGCAACAATGTTCACAAGATCCACGAGTCAGAAAACGAGATTTAATTACATTCCTCTCGCGACCCGTGACACGCCTTCCACGCCTCAACTTGATCCTGGAACATCTCCACAAACTAACCGATCCCAATCACCCAGATTCTGAAGATCTCCCTGTAATTTTAGCAGTTATGAACGAGTTCTTAAAGAGCACCCAGCCCGGGATCGAGGCTGCGGAGAACAAGGTCAAATTCTGGGATCTGTGTGAAAGCTTGGTATTCAACAAAGGGGAAATCATTGTAATGTCTTTCCCCTCTCATCCACCCACTTATTGTCATTCCGCTTCAGGAGATGGATTGGTACAGTGATAATCGCTCGCTTGTCTACGCCGGCCCATTGGTACGAAGGTCCAAGTCCGAAATGGATTGGAATCCGTGGTTTGAACTCTACGTAGCTCTACTAGACAACTTTTGTAAGCATTTCCTTAGAGAAACTTGGTTCCCTGTGCTAATATCCTTGTAGTGCTGATAACGAAAGAGGAGAAGCGAGGAGGTGTAGTAAAGCGCATGGTTGCATCTCGGGTACGCAAATTTGATATCCCCTCAAAAAGGCGCGCATATAGACGACATATCTAGCCCATCCCGTTGGAGTACCTTCGGCTCGGTGCCTTCGATGACCCTCCTGACAGCAGGAAAGAGCGTGTTGAAGAAGGTGGGATTTTAGACAGCTTGCGGGGAGCTCAGCGCCGGATATACCCCTTCACAATCTACCATGCCGCAGAAAAGTCTACTCGCCGATATACATTATACGCCCCATCCGAATCTATCAGGAAGAAGTGGTATGACGCTCTGGTTGACGCGAAAGGAGTTGACGACGTCAGACACGAGGGAAACCAGGTAACCTAGCTGCTCTCGCCGCGAAATTTTACTTATCTTGTATGATAGTGGTTCGTGCCTCAAGTTGTAGAAGATGGTGCTTTTCGGGTATCGGGGAAAAGAATCTCACGAGATGCGGCGTTGAAGCGGCCGCCATCTGGTCGAGCACTCCAAGCGGTAACCTTTGGTATGTACGAATCGATTCGAGCGATGGATTTTCTGGACCTTCTGACAATTTCCAGTCGCCAGTGGCGGGAAACCCTTCATGGCGGTAGGCTGTTCAACAGGCATATTCGTGGGTCGCAGAGATGGAAGTGAGCACATTCACGGCCGTCCTAGGATTCTGATCGTCTCACGCTCGTTATCAGCTTATCGGAAAATACTTGCTTTTGAGAACGTCAAGAGTATCATAGTTCTTCAAGACTTCAATAAGATAATCATTCATCACGAAGATTTCCTCTTATCCTACTCACTGGAAGTGCTTGCCCGGGTTGCCCAGTTTCAGTCGCCACCAAGCAGTCTGGATGCGTCTCTTGAAACGATAGCAGGTCAAAGTGGTGGCCATGTCCTCTGTTGCCAAGCTGGTCAGATTGGTGAAAGAACGATTGGTATTACGCCTCTGGTCGCACGCCAATCACATCTCAACATCGTTTACAGTTGTTTATGCCATCAAGAACTTCCTGCAAGTTACTGTGCATGTATTGGAGGCCTGCCACCCTTCTGAGGTCCGTGTAACATCGCCTCGGGGTGTGCAGACCAGTTTTCTTTCTTTCCGGCCCTATGGCGAGGTGTGTTTTCTTTATTGACACAAAAGGACCGAGGTTGACTCATCCCAATCGAGCCCTTCTATGTTCCCAAGGATGCATATGCTGTAATGCCGTTGGCTAAGACAGTCGCGATTTGCACGGAACGGGGTATCGTCATCGCTAACCTTAGCAGGTACGTGCTACATAATCTATTTTTCCGCAACTTTCCTAAACACGTTACCTCAGTTCTTCCACGCCTGCTGTTACCATTGTCCCGGACTTTGGTGGCTCCTCTCATGGTTCTGCCACAGTAGACCTCAAGGCTCGATGTGAATCTGCTAAACCTCTGGGACTTGTCCGACACGATACCACAGAACTCATGGTCGTGTATGATAGTGAGTGACATTGCTGTTACGGCTGTCGAACCAAACTCAAGGCGCTTGACAGCAATGGGTTGCTACATCACTAAGCACGGTCATCCTACGCGCGACTCCAATTTTATCCGCTGGGAGATCAAAGCCACTGCTTTCGTTCACCGACAACCCCACATTCTCCTGTTTTCTTCAGAGTTTGTTGAGATAAGGGACGTGCAGACAGGCTTGCTCAAGCAAGTAATCGAGGGCGTGGATATACGTTTCCTCGCTGCAGCACCACTCACACAGGGCCCTTTATTGGTTGCAATGCGGGGAAGCAAGGACGATGAGGATGGGATGAGTGACCGAATTGTTGAACTCATAGAAACCGCGGAAATTACGCCCAAGACTGCAGGAGCGTTTAAAGCTGCCGATGGGCTGTGGGACGAGTGGGATAGTCTCTAGGATAATCACCAACCCGACGGGGAAGACACTGCTTTCTGGAAGTACGGGATCATGTAATTTAAGCGCTACCTTTGTGACTAATGCTCCGATTCCCAATAGCTGGAACTACTGTTAATTGCTTGATACCGTTGCTGAACTTGTTGAAATCGGCCAGGCAGGTGCTACATCCCGCATTTGTACAGGAGATGGTAAGATCGTTCCGATATACCGTCTCGCAAGATAGATCCAGATCATGAGCGGTGGTAAAGCACAAGCAAAAAGGACCATCGCAGCAACAGCAGGCGAGTGCACAACAACGACCAGCTGGAAAACTGTCATACATAGCATCCCAAAAAGGGGAAGTGCGTGAAGAAGCCTGGAGAGAGTAGGACTATGCTAGAGGGTAGACAACTCTGAGGTTGAATGTCAGCCTGGAAGATGGCGCTTACTCGGAGAAAACCAACGTTGATGGTGATGTGGAGGTTGATCGTATAGACAAGAAGTGCCAGCGTTATCGTTCCGAGTAAACTAGGAGGTGAAGCGGCATGCACACTATAGGCAGAGTTATCAGCGATGCACAGTGATGATTATGAATATTCTGACGTGAGGAGTGCCACGAGCTACGTAATCCGACACATACATTTCAATAATATGGTCCATGGCAATGAATTCAGAGTACGTACCAAGCTTAACGACATTTTCCGTACGTCTTCTAGCTCTCTTGCGAGTTCGACACTGAGGGGGGACTCGTTTTCTAAGCGAACTTGGAAGGGGCGGACCAGGACTCGAGACGTGAAAATATCACGGAATGGCATAGTGAAAGTAAAGTGATCATGAATGGGTCTCTTTCAGCACCACATGCATTTATAGGAAGGAGGGACCGAACGCTAATTAGAAAGAGAAAAGCCTTGAGCAGGATCGGACACCTGGCCATTGGCCTCCCGCTGGGAGAGCGGTAGTGAATTGATGAACTCCGGATAGAAAGAGTCTAGCAGTCTAGACCCTCAGAGCAGTACGCACGATCTCTTCCTAAAATACCATAGTCTCGAACGAACTTGATTGAACAAAACTTGATCATACCAGTGTCCATAAGCTCGTGATCCAAAGACGGATATCCGGTCATTAAACGAACGGGGTTTGTGGGGGAAATGCAGGTCTAGACTGTACGTCGAAGGCTCGAAGGTCCAGACTCGGGCCGTCTGAGCTGGTAAATGAAGGAACCCGACCAAACGAACTTTGGCTCTCACCAGGCTACCGTAGTCGGAAAGGCACATGATTAGTTTAGTTCTATCATTCAATACCGAAACAGGCAACAGATAGGTCCCACACCCAAATTGGCACTAGCGGCGTGGCCGGTGGTGTAGAAACCGTCGGTAATATGATAGGTTCATATCAGCTCTGGCCGTGATTTAGAGATTAACTGGCACTCGAACCACAGACGCAGCAAACGCAAGACCTTGCTTGATTGTGCCCGCACTGGAACTGCGGTGCGTTGCCTTTACACCAGACGGGCGGCATGTTGTAGGCGGAGAGAGATCAGGTTATATTCGTCAATGGAAGGTTGACAACGGAGAGGAGTTCGCTCCATCGCCAATGAAAGCAAGCGATGAAGTTACTTCTGTCGCCACGTCAATGGATGGTCGGTGGATAGTCAGCGGTGACAAGGGAAAAAAGGTCATCGTTTGATGATTGAAGTCTCGGAACGCACGCGTTACGTCTATGCAGTCGACATGTCGAGCGACTCTACGCGAATGGCCTCTGGGTCGTACGATTTTACAGTCCGGATCTTTGACATTCTTTCCGGCACTAGAGTCATCCGACCACTCTGCCACACCAGTTTTCTCCAGATGGCACCCAAATCGCCACAGCCGATGAAGAATCTGCGGGTATCTATGACGCTCGTTCTGGAAACAAATTATTCGGAATCCCGCTTATCACTTCCAACCTTGGTGTACCAGTTACACCGCTTGCCTGGACCCACGACGGCAGACAGCTCATTGTTGCCACCCCGGGCAAAATCGTCACCTTCGATACCTCTACATTTTATCGTTCAGATTGGCTGACTCGCACTGGGACTAACAGTTCCATCGTAACACACAATCGATTCATCGCGTGTTGTAGAAGCTCCTCCGTCTTGTTTTGGGACTATACATCGCGCCGGTGGTTTGGCCACGGGATTGACAACGACTACGACTTTGGGAGTGGGACTGGTCCCTTTAATTGCATTTCCATATCACACGATGGGAGGCACATCGTATGCGGACGAAACCGATACTTTCAGGTTCACTATTTCTCCCCCAAGCCTACCTCAAGCTTGAAGTACCCCAGATGTCTCGGATTCAGCTCATACAACTGAGTGACAAAGCACTCGAGTCGTGGAAGCAGGGAAATCCGACGGACACAGAGTCGATGTTGTCGACGGAAATTGCACAAAATTCTGGTCCTAATCACCATACACTGGCGGCGAGATCTCTCATACGTTCACACTTGGGGGAATGGGAAACAGCAATTGCAGACGCAGAATTGGTAACCCCCCACATGACTCTGAAGTATGCTCACTCATGTTTATGCAGTCTGTGGAAATCAAACAATCACTTATCGGCCAGATTGCAAGGTCCGTCGCCCTCATTGGTGCGGGTAAACAGGAGGTTGCACTCGATGACTTTGACTTTGCGTTTCACGGGGCCAACTCGCGTGATAACATGCTTCTGTTGGTTATAAAGGTGCGTTTTTGACATTTTATATTTGTTATGATCAACGACGTTTTATTGCATTTAGTCTATCTTGATGTTTATGTGCGGAAAATGTACACAAGCAATATCTCGTCTTCATGGTTTGATCGGTGCGTTCAATGAAGGCCAGTATGCCCTCGTGTGTAAATTTCGCAACGGAAAATAGTATGCCATTACTGATGTTGGCCCTAGGTGCTTGTAACCATGTACTTGAAACAAAAGGACTACGGAAGTGCAGTGAGAACACTCGAGCTTGCCTTGCGTGTCTCGAGACTCCGATCACTTGACTACAATATCTTTTGTGAGCATCAACTCAGTATTAATTTACCCTGGCATATATTTACTGCTTGAAAGATATTCAACTGGGACTTTGATGACCTTGTGGCCATCGCATGGGATGCCCAATGTAAAACTCTGTACGCCTCTGGATGCATAAAGGAACTCGGAGAAACACTTGAAAAAATGGTGAGCCCATTAGCGCATGACGAAAAGGAGCCCGCGCACGGGTGCATTCTGCAAGAGTTGGTGGCACGTACGGGTGGAGTGACCCTACTAGCCTGAACGGGCAAGTCTTCCGCCTGCAACAGTTGTCTTCCAAGCACCCCGGTTGTCTATAGCCAAAGTCCATTTGCCCCCCCATCCCTTGAAGGAGACGAGCTGACGAAATGCACGGATGAGCTGCGGGCCATCATCCCGCGCGATGATGCAATGATGATCTACGGGAGAGTTACCCGCCTACAGCCTGTACGATTCGTGCACTTCCGCCTCCATCTCCCGTGCATTGTTTTCAACGTGACGAGTCTCAGAAGGAAGCAGGCGGACGTATACTGTGCTGAGACAATTGGACTCGGTGATGTTTAATTCACGACGGTGGACTCGCTATCACTGGAGCACCCATGGAGACTGGTATTTGCGGACTTGAGGATCCATGGTCTTCAGAAGCCTCACAGTGTAGTAGCATGGAACAATACAGCAGGGTCGGATGTGGGGTTTACTGTTGACTCGGAGGCCACCCCGTTTACAGATGTTGGTATAGTCCCATAGAAGAGGTCCCGTCCGCGCCATCAGACACGCACACCCAAGCCCTGGAGCTGATTGCCCACTTGGAACAGCCCTTTAGCGCGACAACCTGATGGCGCCTACAAACGGGTGGCCGCGGACCATGAGATGGTTATTGGCGGGATGAGAAACAACATCCTAGAGGATATTCGTGTGGAGGCGTTGGAGATACTGTGATGCTTCCAGGGAATGTTCTTTCATGCCGTTCACCC
Organism: Tubosaeta aff. heterosetosa; assembly: GCA_038094375.1. Lineage (NCBI taxonomy): Eukaryota > Fungi > Basidiomycota > Agaricomycetes > Boletales > Boletaceae > Tubosaeta > Tubosaeta aff. heterosetosa. Next base: position 12,129 of record JBBPUC010000087.1, read on the forward strand.
ATATTTTGTATTCAGACTTTTTTGGATGCCAAATCTCAACTGACCGTGACTGTAAGTTCATACCTGTTATCACACACTGAGTCTTCGGCACGTGACCTCTACTGTTTGGTCTGTTTGGCTGAAAATCCTCTACTGACATTCATGTCTCGCTCTCCAACGGTCCTATCGGTGAGCTTACTTACATCGCACTGATTCGTGTCTCTGATACATTTCCTCTAGTCGTAACCATAGCTTTTAGGCAATCTATAGCTCCAACGATAATATCTACTCTCCACGTGCTATATCAAGTGTCTCGATCACTCTGGACACGATCGCCAGCTCACATTTCATCAGATGAATCAATCCTCTGATGAGGACCAGGATTCTCTCTTTGGCTCGCCTCCTCCACCCCCAGCCAGAGGTAGGTCACCATCCCACGAGTTATTCACCCGAGGAGAACGAGTTGGCCCCGTGATCGCAGCCCCGCGTACCGGAGTATGCGGAAAAAATGTGGGGACCATTGCACTTCCTGGTTCCCATATGTCATGTGCTGAACTACCAGCCGATCTCCCAGCCTTGAGCCTGCCGCTCCCTCGTACCAAATCAGGCCATGATTCATCATGCACTGCATCTTCCAGTGTCGCTGGCACGCCCACGTCGGCTCATGCATCCGCAGCGACATCCCGTTCAACATCGCGCTCGGTATCCTCTGGGGTATCTTCTGTGGTTAGCACTATCCCCTCTGCTTCTACTACTGCTTCTATCAAAAAGGGAAGGACGTCGAAAGCAAAGTCGCAAACGCCTGCGCGTGCTCCCCCTATCGCCTTACCTGGGCCGAATGAACCCACTCCACCAAATTTTCTTCGTTCGCAGTCCTCGTTACTCGGTCTTGCCGGCCTGGTAGGTAGTGTCAAGCCTTCGCGCTTATACAGCTACGGACCACAGCCACTTCCTGTTCAACAACATTTACTCCGCGGTTCCACACCAGCCCATCCAATCGTGGTTGACGATGATCAGGGTGCTTCGCATACCGGGGAGACTGCTCATAGTCAAATTCAGATACCACAGCATCTGAATCAACTCGATCCGGAGACATTACGCTCAAACATCACAACTTCTCTCGCCAAAGAAAAGAATATTTTCCCTGTGCTCGAGTCCTTGATTAAGCTTTTTGGGGCCGAGCCGTCCGTTCCGTCCGCAAGTTCTCCACAGCCGTTTTCGCGGCCTTATGGTAACGGCATCTTTAACGTGCAATCTGCTTCTGCTGCGCCCCTTGGCGGTTCGATGACTACCGTCCCACTGCCGAAGCGCCGAAAGCTTAAACACGTGCCTGCTGGGGCAGTTGATTGGGATATCCCTTTCCCGTTCGCGGATGGTGAAGGTCCCGAAGGGTACCACGATACTTGGGCACAAGACAGGGCAAAACAGCTTATGACACAACTGCTAGAACTCGTACAAAATGCCACAACAAGGGCCGCCATCAAAACTGCGAGGAGTGAAGGCAATGCTTCCAAAGGAGATTCTAGGGTTCAAAAACGTCAGTTATTCAGGAGTGCGTCTGCGGAGATTCAGACAGGACTGACAAGCTCCCCTCGGATCCATGAACCTGCAGCGCGCCTTGGTCTCAACCCGGAAGGTTCCGTGACGGAGACGCCGGGTAATGCGACTCCGGTGGACAGCCTTCCTGACTCGTTGCCAACACTTGGCGTCATTGGTTCGCTAGTCCCCGATACCGAGGATGGAATACCTGTAAATTCTGAAGGCACCGCCGAGGGAGGAAGTTTAGCGGTCCCCTGTGACCTCGGGGCCTTTGAAGAGTGGTTTTCCCAATTCCAACAACTTGCGCATATTGATTCCAGTGTATCTACCCCAGAATCGGATTGGGGCACTCGTTCATCACTATCCTTGGACCCCACATCCTCTGTCCTTACGTCAAATATTCACGCCCCACTATGTAATGGTTTGTCAGCCTCAACTGCGATGGGAGACAATGCAATTGATCCCGCTCTGTTGGCTATGTCGCAGCTAGGTGGGCCAAAATCTCCATAGCATTTGCTAAATATACTGACCAAGTCTGCCTAGGCGAGATCTCGCAGGTCGACGTCTGTTCGATTTCAACACCGTCTACCCTCACCCACTCTCCTCGCACATCGTTGAGCTCCCTCACAGAACCACTTACGCCATCCTCGGAAGCGTTCACTGATGTACCAATAAGCATGACCTATCACGGTATGCATTTATACTTTTCCCGCGAGGTTACACTAACAACCTTTACTTGCAGACTCCCATGTTAACCAACCTGCCAACAAGGATCCTCCCTTGCGATCTCTGCTGACAGAACTCTTTGAGCCTCCTGGCATGGCCTCGGTACAGAAAGGGAAAGCAAGGGATGACGGGAGCGTCGTTACAGCTACCCCATCCGCATCAGGCGGATCTACGCCCGGCGTGGTCTCCACCTCCAAAGGTGTATTCGATAAGCAGGCGGTCCTTGAGCGTGCAAGAGAGCGTCGGAGACACCTCGTGGCAGAGATCGAACGCGCAAAACTTGAACTATGGGAGACGAGCATCGAGAATGCGGTGTTGGTGCATCTCACGAGAGACGCGTCGTTGGGGTCCTGATCTGCACGGGAGCACTACATATAAACCTGAAAATCGTATTCAATGTTTTCACATAAAAGGTACATACAACATGAGTCGTAATCGATATCCGTCAAGAATCCCTTTGTAAATTAACAGAAATTAGACGGCTTTCGCTTGCAGAACGACTTCTCCTGCTTCATCGCCCTCTCCATCCATTCGTCCCAGTATTTCATGTGCGAGGTCCATGCCATCGCCCCCGGGACCTCGAGTCTTTCGGCATCATTCAAGAAACCTTGAAGTTCCGTGGCCATCTCCTTCGCCCTTCCCCTAGCACGCTGTACGCGATGCGTGAGACCCTCTGCCAAATCCAAAGCCATTATTGTGGAGAATCGAGCACCTGTGGTGACCGCCTTCGAGGTGTCAAACAGCCACTTTGTGCCCTTATCCCTTATCTCCTTGGCTCGTCTCTTGGCGTGCTCGTTTTGCGCCCGCAACGACCCCTTGACCACCTCAAATGACTCCCTGCTCTTCTCCATATACACCGACGACTGCTCAATGAACGTTGTCGCTTGCGCGAGAATCATCCGAGTCTGCCTGGATATCGCCTGGACGAGCGCGTCGAGGGCATCAAAAATGTCCTGCATATCCTGGTTTACGGTGGTGAGAATGATAGAAGCACATTCCTTGACAACATCAGGGACGGAAACGTGTCGTAGAGTCGAGACCGCGTGCCCAGTGGGGTCCGGGACTAAAGGAAACAATACAGAAGCCCGCGTCTCTGGTACCACAGAAAGTGCCTTCGGTCTGTCATCCATCGGAAGGACAGAGCAAGGAGGTTGTAATATCAGCTCCTTAGACAATGTTTGATGCCCCGATAGCGTCGGCAACACCAGGCGCCGGATACTAGTGGGGTTCACACGAGACAGCGTCATTGAAGTCGATTCAGCGCTGAAAACCGACAGCGAAGCTTCCTTCGATGAAGAGGGAATCACCATGACAGAACTGTCTAAAGTTGTGGACGCGGGAAGGCGTTCTCGGTACGGCGCGGGGCGGATCATTTGCCAGAGAGAGTAAGAGGTACAATTAACAGGAAAGGTCGGAAGGGTTGGTGAGGCAAACTGTTGGAGGGAAACTGGGAGAGTAGCCCGGACGACTAAGCCAAGAATCAGTGAGAGAATAGCGATGCTGCGGATTCTGATTAGTAAGTCACGATGAGCCAGAGAACGAGGGTCCTACATTGTCAGGGTGTGTGTACTGGCCATTATTCCCTTCGATGCATTGTCGCCAGACCATAGGCGCGAGAAGGCTCGATAAGCACGCGCTGAATCTATCTGGTCGATTGAATCCTGTTCGATCATCAGCGGCCCTTCTGGTCCGGCTATTCGGAGTATTTGTCGAGTGGGAATGTCGAGTGTGTTTGATGTAATCCTGGTCCGAGGGCTAGTCTCAACGCTGGCAAACTCAAGAAGCCCGCTGGAACATGCGGGCGAAACAATTGGTAAATGTAGTACATGTTCAGGGAGACCTAGTGGAGGACAAGGCATGAAGACAATTGCGAGAGGGTGAACGCCAGAAAAATACATCAAGGCGGGCTACGTGTGGTTGTAGTCAGCCAACTCCTGAAAAATACTCGATACTTACATCCTGAGCGGTGTCATGAGACCGAAGGGTTCTGTCGAAAATGGTGATCGTACGGGGGAACGCGTGGTCATGCTCGAGAGAGCCGGAAACAGTTAGCCGGCGCACAGCGCCCTGTAAACTCTCGAGGTCGGCGTCAATAGCGACGCCAGCACCACAGGCAACTTTTTCCATGAGTCTGTTGACAATAGACCACTTGAGAGTGGTGGAAGGCCCAAAGAGGAAGACGTTAAGTTCAGGCCCAGATGAAGCAAGGATCGACGTTGATTGCGGTTGAGGCGAGAGCATCCGCAAATTAGACAGCTCTCCGTCATCTATACGGCATGCATCCAGTGGAGCAACCGGATCAGGGAAAGCTGAGGGTAGATCAGAAGAAGGTGGTATTTCTTCGGAAGGTGTAGTAGGAAGCTCTCCGCACAAACTAGTTATGGGATCCGGGAAGGACAGACGAAGGTCACGAGTAGAGCTATGAACGGTGGAAGAGTGGAGAGAACTGGAGCGCGACGAGCTAAGGGTGCTGATCATGCTTTGATCAAGACCCTCCTTGACGCGTAGCTCTTCTGGAGAGGTATCTTGAATATGATCCACATCGAATGTAAGAGGGTGGTGAGATGGAGATGCCACGTGGGGGCTTAGCGTAAGCACATCATTGGACATGCCGTTGTCGGCGCTGTCCTCAATGAGACCCTCCCAAGCGTCGACGTCTCCATCTCGAGAGCTGCCATAGCTCAAAGACGAGCGCCTTGACCTAGGACGAGACAGATCCTCATGATCTGTCTCTCTTGAGGAATAGATGGAGTCATTGTCGTCGGAATCCCTGTCTGTGCTAGCGATGTCGAGCCAGTCGGAATCTGAATGACTGTCAGGCTCTGCAACGGTAGAATTATCAGTACGAATAGGCATGCTGGTGGGCGTCGTAATGAAAGGGGTGCACGGGCAGCCAGGTTTATGTAGCCACCGTCTTTGGCTCTGTTTGACTCCCTCAGACATTCCTAGCACAGCCGCATCCCTAACTAGTCCTGTTCAGTGATGGCACTTACATTGACTCGAATATTGATATTCAGGACTTTTATTCAGGTAATGTGAGTAATGTCATGATAGACATACACTCATTCTGGTTCACAAGTGATGAAAACGGCGGTCTCCGCCACGTCCAATTCTTGCACATTCATCATCGCCAGGGTTCGGAACAAGTCACAATCAGGATTGCATCCGCTCACTGTATACCCCAGTAAGTGTCGTATTCATAATGTAACGGTCGACGCTTCAAGGTACATTCGTGCATATGAGGTCAAGTTCTACGTTGAATCTTCGATTCGCTATCTGCTGATGTTCGAAGCAAAGCCAAGAGAACCTCATTCCCCGTGTCGAATGAGAGGGTTAAGTTAGAACACATAGAACACATACCTTCACTGCTTGAAATTGAAGGTTTTGTGTATCGACCTCTCAGGGCGCCATATGGGTAAGGCTTGTATCTCTTCCAAGTTACTTGCACTGATAAATGAAAATGCCTTTTGCATCGAGCCGTCTAGTCCTCTTCCCTGATAATTTGTTCTTGGAGCGTTTAAATACAGGTGCACTCGCTTGTTTATTTACGAACTACCTTCGATCATCTGGAATGTCTTCCTTCATGCTGGCCAGAAAGGCCGGTTATCAAAATTCGAAAATAATCTGATATGTTCGGCCCATCTTCGGTTCCACTGATTTTCGAAGCGTCGGATGTCATACTTGCGGGTAACGCAGAAGCTTGTTCGATCGCCATTCTTGCATACCCAGTCGAAACGTCAAGTATCCAGGCCTTTCCTTGTTATTCGGCGAGTGTGACATCGAGTGCACGCCGATCATTGTGCAGTGTAATGACGTTCCGCTGCTGGAAGTCTTTGTCAGACAGGCAAGTAGTTTGGATTAACACGAATGGTCATTTCGGGTTCGAAGTCTTCCGTTCTTCTCTACCGTGATGGACTTATGATTTATTCTTAGACTTGTTATTTAATCCTTGATGTTTACTCTTTTGTATTTGAAGAGATTTCATGCAAGACGGCCGTTAGTTTAGGGATCTAGAAAAGTGTACATGTTGACTCCTGAACAGAGCAAGTTGACTTATTTGCCCCTGTCCGTAATTGGCACGTGAGCGAAACTGACTCAAGTTGTGTCCTGATTCGAATCGCCATAAGATTCAAAACAACTCTTATCCATTTGACTCTTTGCAAGGCTACGGAACATCAGATAGTTCCAAAGTCTCATAATTCTCTGCATCCCGACGCTTTTATTCCGACTGTCACGTTGAGATCGATCTAGAACGTGTCTCGTACGAACGCTACATCTGCGGAGACTCTATTTGATGGAGCAGGAAATCGACCGGTTTGTGCAGGCAATCTTGATTGCCATCGATCCATTACAGGCCATATTGCATCAGCAAGCTCTCGAGTACCTCTCTGGCATACAACAAAATGTGCACGAAACGTGGCGTCTAGCTTTGACGGTGTTCGTAGAGAAGGACTCGCAAGGACAAGGCTACAAGTACCCTTCTCAGGCCAGGTTTTCGTCCTTACGCATGCTCGACGAGTTCTTTGACAACCGGTAAGCTTGCACTCATTGCATAGCTTGCAGCGATGCCCAACTTCAATGTCGCATATAGATTTGAACCACTGGACGAAGAGACGTTCCGAGCAGTACAACAGTCCGTTTTATCTTATATACAATCCGAATACGTTTATGGCCCAGCGGAATCAACCGCAACATGTGCGTCCTCTCTTCACACATGCTCCTCTGTCTAATTGCTCTCTCTGCTGTCAGTCCTACGCAACAAGTTTTCGCATACACTTACGCTGTTTTTTCTCTGTACTTACGTGGAGCAGTGGCCCACGTTCTTTACCGACCTGTTCTCTCTACTCCGCGTTGCGGAATCAAGCTCCCAGCAAAAATTTAATCGCCACGTGTCTTTGCTTCTGTTTCACCTCATCCTTGAGATATCTGGAGAGGTGGCAGATCAGACCATCAAGTCTGCACGGGCATTTAATCCTGTTCGACACACACGGGATGGCCGTGTGAGAGACTCAGTACGAGAACGTGATGCCTCTTTAATTAACGAGGCTGTTCTAACTATCATCGCCGATGGTACTGAGCGCATAGTGACCCTGCGAAAGTCCGATGACGTGGACTCAAAAGCCCTAGGTGAAGTGGTGGAAGTCGTTGATTGGGGTGTGCGAACCTTTGCATCTTATGTCGGTACGTGATAGCCGCCACCATAGGGGAACCTTGGACGTTCACCGTCTGCATAGGCTGGATTGACATCAATTTGACTGTGACCCCTACCTCGGTCCCTTTGCTCTTCACTCTTCTTTCTGATTCGTCGCTTCCTATCCGACTGGCGACATCCGTTGCTCTCCTCCGGATCGTCTCAAAAGGTTTGAAGGAGCCACAGGACAAGTTGCAGTTAATAAAAGTGCTCTCCCTTGGACAAGTTATCGACGCGCTAGAGGCCAAAACACGCGAGCAACAGATTCAACGCGGTTTGGAAGAGGATGAGGGCGAAGAATCGTATCGCGAAGCGCTCGGGAAGCTGTTGAATGTACTCGGTCTGGAAATTATGAAATTGATCGACGTATGCACTTCTCTCCCATTTGAATCGGGCACGTCTCACGCGATCCTCAGGACTGCCCAAAGCCCGAAGTAGCAGTGGAAGCTAAACGATTGCAAAGCCAAGTGCTGCCCGTCATGTTACGCTTCATGGGGGATGATTATGATGATACTTGCTCGACCGTTTTCCCCCTTCTGCAGAGTGTGCTTGCCAGTGTACGCTGCTCTTGGCATTCATTTGATCTACCACTGACTTTAGGCCAGTATAAAAGGGCTAGGAAGGTTTCTTCAGAACCTCTGGATGACGCAACTAGCTCTTTTCTGAACTCACTACTGGACGTCATTTTACGAAAAATGAGATGGGATCAAAACGGGGACCCTAATGACCTTGACGAAGACGATGCTGTGGCTTTTGATGGCCTTCGCAAGGTATCTAGCCAGTCTTGTGTGTCTGCAGCCGCTAATTCACGAAAAAGGATCTGAGAACATTCATGGATTCCATCTTAACAATAGAACCCGATCTGGTCACTACAGCCGTTCGGGCACTAGTTCTCACGACGCTTTCAGCATATAGCAGTGGTATGCACGTAGAATGGAATGACGCAGAACTAGCTGTGTATCTCGTGTATATCTTTGGAGAGATCAGCAAGAGTATGTAGTTTGAATTATCTCTCCCTCGCGCGCTCACATTCCCCTAGGTGGTGGAAAGGGTCGCGCGGCGTTTTGCTTAGCGCCTGCGATACTGAAAGAGAAGAGGAGGGAGTTTGACTATTCTGAGTACCCTTTGACTCCTCATGGCGAGATATTGTTGGCGCTCGTGCAGTCCGGCATCTCCGCGTACCCACATCGTGCCGTTGTCATGCAGTTTTTCGAGACCGCAGCTAGATATGGTGACTTTTTCAAAATCCGCAAAGACTGCATTTTGCCAACGATGGAAGCATTGGTCAGTAATCGGTGAGGATGTGTTATTCATTTAGGTCACGTCACTCAGTTTTTGCAAAGGGGTCTGCACAATACGGATGAATCTGTTCGGTCACGGATGTTCTACCTCTTCAACAAATTTATCAGAGAGGGCAGGAATGACGTTTCTCCTGAGCTCGCGATCACCCTGCTTGACAACGTTAGGGATCTTCTAGCTATTCAGGTTGAAGTGCCGAAGATCGAAAGCCCAGAAGATGATCCGCTCACGGAAGCTATCAAGAACCCCGGCATATTCGATTCACAACTATACCTTTTCGAGACCGTAGGCATTCTTCTCTCCTTACTTTCCAAGACGCCAGATCAGCAAGCAAGCCTACTTCTGTCAATCATCAACCCCTTGTTGGAGGACTTGTCGACCAGCGTTTCGGTGGCCAAGGGAGACAAAGGCGTGATACCCATCCTGCGGATTCATCATACCATCATGGGGCTTGGTAACATCGCGAAGGGATTCCCAGATTACCCTTCCCCCGTTCCGGAAGGATATATCTTTGCCCCCTTGGAGGTATTCCAACAGGTTGGCCAGAGCATTCTCCTCTCCCTAGAGGCTATGAACACGGTACAGTGTGTGCGAGATGCTGTAAGTCCGTTCCTAGACGTTTGAAAGCGCCTTCCCCTGACATACACCAGACGCGACATGCATTTGCTCGAATCATGGCGACTACTGGATCCAACGCAACGCACCTTATCCCTCCATTGATGGCAAACCTTCTTGTTCATTTTGAGCCGTCAGAACTCGTTGACTTCATGAATTTCATCGGACTGCTAATCCACAAACTCCAAGTAAGCTAGCGTTGACTCGTTCGCACATGCATCCAACTGAATCACTCGTGACGTAGAAAGATATGTTTGGTGTCTTGGACGAGCTCCTTGGCCCTCTCAATGCACACATTGTTCAGTTGCTCTCACAACCGGCTACTGGTACTGACGACAGTCTGGCACATGTGGACACGAAGCGTTCATACCTCATGCTCCTTAACAACGTGATTTCTTCGGATCTTCATGATGTCTTTATTTCTGAGCGTACGTTGGCCCCTGTAATCTGTGTTCATGAGCCTCATCCATCTTGACAGGGAATAAAAATTCATTGGAGTCACTCCTTGGAAACGTCTCCCAGTTTGCGCAAGATATCTCCGACTCGACGAGCCAAAAGTCCGCGTTCGCGTTCTTTGGACGCTGCGTACAAGTTTGGTGCAACCCACGACCTCCGCCAGTCAACGGAAATGCACCCGGACGACAAACTCTGCCCGGATTTGAGCGGTTCGTTTACGAGCGGTTGGTTCCCGCGGCTTTTGCGATCCTCTCTTCTCCCCAGTTCAATCCGAAAGACGGTCAGATGCTCATGGCGAGTTCCGCAAACCTCTGAAGGTTCTGAATTCTGACCATCACCAAAGGTGTTGTTGGAGATTGCGAATTTCTTGCAGATGGTATGCAAAATCAGGGGCACGGAAGCCCACGAATTCTTTGTGAGCGTGTTCTTGCCGTCCCAGAACTGGCCGGCGGACACGGCGTTGGAGTTCACTGCAAAGTTGCGTGATTTGGACAACAAAGCATTTCGGAAATACTTTTCCGAATTCGTAAGGGCATCCCGTTCTCAGAGTGTTTCGTAGCGTACATTAGGGTTGTGTTGATAATAGGTGGTGCACACAAGTGGCTCGGCTCTCGGGCCGATTCGCACATACGGTTAATTTCATTAGTGAAGAGATTTATAACAAGTGTCAGACATTCAAGTACTCTCTGCACACCCCACAGCACCTGCGTTAGCAGATCCTTCGCCATGTCAACCTCTGTTGTTATCTTCCAGGACATAAAACCTCTATGTTGCTGCCTCTTTACTATCCCCGAGACTCTCACAGGGGCTGAAAAGCGAGAATTTTTGTTGGCTTGAAGAGAGAGCGAATGGCCCCGCTTCGAGGTGCAGAATCTGAGCGGGAAGGTTACTATAGAGGTTAAGGACCACGCCAGCGAAGCCCAAGACGTATTATCCGTGAGAATTCTACTTCCCCGCAGATTTATTAGCTCGGTACCAGCGTGCAGTTCAAAACCTACCTTTTCGCTAACGTGAGTTGATTCCGTTACTCTCTGCGAAAACCATTGTAGAATTTACGACCCGCAGGTGGTCATCACACATGCATCAAGCACTCTACATCCCTGAGCTTCTTCACAATATTTTTGGTCCTTGCTCTTGCCCCACACATGAAACCAAAGGCAGCCATAAAGCAGATCTTGCTGCGCTAGCGAGAACATGTAAAGCGTTCAAAGAGCCTGCTCTAGATCTGTTGTGGGAAGAGCTGGACAACTTTACACCTCTGGCACGGTGTCTTCCTCAAGCATGTCACGTATCCGACCCTGCTAGACCCCCCCACTATTTATCTCGAAATGCGGTATGTTCTAGCTTCATGGACATCACCGACGCTGATTCTCTTCCTTTGACAGCGCTGCTATGCGTTCAGCAGACCACTTACTGAAGGAGAACAGCATACTCTTCGAGGCTACACCAGCCGTGTCCGGTTCATACGTCAGCCCAAGGATTACCATGTTCATCTCGAGGAGAGCGCAATAAGCACAATATTCCATCTGACACCTTTCACCGATCCACTTTTTTCCAAACCTACGATCGTTGTATTGGGAATACTCGACTGCATTTCTTCCGCTGCATGTTGCCGTTCCATCCTTGACGTCACTTCATCTCAATCTTGAACCCCGATGCTTTCCAATGCCACTTCGAGCGGCGGGATTTTTCGATGCTTTTGGAGACTATTGCACCAATATGGAGGAGCTCATGGTTAATGGCGGTCTGGATAAGCCTATGAAAATCTCCCGTCAAATTTGTCGTTGGCCCAATCTTCGTCGGGTGCATTGCTGGGGGGTCGCCTTGAACGCAGACGCCATCTCGTACCTCGCCTCTGCGCCATTCCTGACACAACTGTCGTTTACGGCGGAGATTGCTTTGATCCGACATATCCCAAACTCTGGCGCAATGCTGGTCTTTCCAAGTTTGGTGCAACTGTCCGTTGCATCTGGATCCTTGGACACGGCTGCATTTGTTCTCTCCCGTGTTCGGCTTCCTGTGCTCGAGGTTCTCAGGGTCACTATTTCAAACTATATTTCAAGACGAGCTATGGAAGCGTACTGGGCTGCAGCTCGAGAAGCATGTCCATCCATCGCCTCCTTTGATTTGCTCCTCACCGCCCCCGTTGACGAAGGAAATGGCGACCCAAATCCTATCGATGAAGATACGCACATACCGCTTATGTTCGAGGACCTTCATCCTTGCACAACCTTTTCCAATCTCCATGAGTTATCTGTCAGCCTCGGTTGGGGTGTGAATTTAACGGACGCTGATCTGCTCCAACTCATGTCGCCCCGCATGGAAAGCATTGTTATCAATAACATGTTCGGCTGGGGAACTGGAAGAACAGGTGGTGGAATCACGCTCAGCGGGTTGGTACAACTCCTGCGGCAGTGTCCACTCCTCGACTACTTGTCCGTCGCCATTGATACGTCGACGTTCACCGAGATTCCAGAGGGATTGGACGTGTCGTTCCCCCCACGGACAGGGCTAAAATTCGACTTTCTGGACTCGTTCGTCCTGCCCGAGTTTGTTCCGGGCATGGTGTCCGTATTCACGGCACTCAGGCTGGATCCTTGTATGTTCAAGGAGTGGGGGATAGTTGGCGGGCAGGATGTGGGTGGACGAGAAGCAGTGCCAATATGGGATAGCGTTCGGGCTGAGTTGACGAGAGTGTAAACAAGGTCAAACAATGACCCGAATTGAGTGTTGGCACAACAAACCGTCCGTCACTGAAGATGGCATCGAGTGGGTTTCTCGTCTCAAAGACCGTTTCTCTCTCTGACACGGCTGCACGAAGCTCGTCGCGCGACCAAACCTAAAATCGTGGGTGGCCAGATCTTGCTCAACGCGTAGCCTGACCGTTGCGTCCACACAGAAAGCACCACGCAAGGTATGCTCACGCTCGACGAGTCATATGCATTCGAATCTGAGAAGCTGTAGCATGAGGCCGAGGTATCTGCTGAGGACACATGGAACCGTCTCTCAAAGAATATACGCGAGATCCACAAGCACAATACGTCCCAGCTCTCCTTTGAGGAGAACTATCGCTTTGCGTACAACATGGTGCTCTATAAGAACGGTTCCACGCTGTACAAGGGCGTCTGTCAGCTTGTGACAGAGAACGTCGAAAGACTCGCCGAGGAGGAAATTGTCCCCACCTTTCCCAGTCGCGCCAGCAGTGACCCAATGCAGCAAGGCCAAGAGGCGGAGGTGTTGTTGCGGGCGCTGAGAAGGGTGTGGGATGATCATACTGGGAACATGTCCAAGCTACGAGACATTCTCAAGTACATGGTGACCCTCTTCCCTGCGTTCACGTACGATCACTCACACGTACCAGGATCGCGTGTATACCAAGTCCAACGATGTACCAGAGATCTGGGATGCGGGTTTAGATCTCTTCTTGAAGTGCATCATTCGTCCTCCAATACAAGATCACGTTGTTTCTGCCGTTCTGACGTTAATCCAGACCGAGCGGGATGGCTATGTCATTAGTCGTTCAGCTGTGAAGGAGTGCGTAGACGTGCTGCTCCAGCTCATAGTGGACCACGAAGGGAGGACAGTCTACAAGAGGGACCTCGAACCAGCGATTTTGTCCGCCAGTGAAGCTTTTTACAAAGCTGAAGGCGAGCGTCTCGTGTCCACTTGTGATGCTCCAGAGTATCTACGGAGAGTCAGTATCACCTTCGTATAGCTTTTGTCACCTTCCTGAAGTCGTCTAGGCAGAGGGTCGGTTCGAATCGGAAACGTCGAGGACACATCACTATCTATATTCCCAAACCGGTCCCCCGCTGCTCAGGATCCTCGAACAGAATCTTCTAACCCAGAACTTGTCCACCGTCATCAGTATGCCTAATTCGGGGCTCAACTCAATGATCGACATGGATAAAGTGGAAGATCTCAATCGCCTCTTTCGACTTTTCACGACGGTTGCCACTGGCCTTCCAACACTGCGACGCGCGCTCAAAGACTCCGTTTTGCGCAGAGGCAAGGATATCAACCAGATTTCTATCGGGACTGACGTGGCAGAAGACCCAGACGTGGATATTGACGAGGCCGACACGGCGCCGACTAGCTCCAAAGGAAAGGGAAAGGGCAAAGCCCAAACTCGTGGTTCGCCACAAATGGCGTTGAAGTGGGTACAAGACGTCCTAGACCTCAAGGACCGGTTTGACCGGTTATGGAAGCAAGCCTTTGAAAGTAACAGAGAGGTCGAGGGGGCTTTGGACGAGGTATTTACACATGTTCGGCCGATTTCTTGTGCCAACGCAATTGCTCAGGCTTTCGAAGACTTTATCAATCTTAACGAGAAAGCTCCCGAGTTCATTTCGCTGTTTATTGATGAAAATCTTAAGAAGGGCCTTAAAGGCGTAAGTTGACGTGCCTTTGCAACGCATTGTTACTCACAATTGTTATCCAGAAAACAGACCTCGAAATTGACATAGTCCTGGACAAGACGATCACGGTATTCCGCTACATAACTGAAAAGGACGCATTTGAACGTTACTACAAAAATCACCTTGCCAAACGCTTGCTTTTTGGCAGATCTGTCTCTGATGACGCGGAGCATGGCATGCTAGCGAAGCTCAAGGTTGAATGTGGTTACCAATTCACGCAAAAGCTGGAGGGTATGTTCAACGACATGAAGATTTCGTCCGAGACTATGCAAGGCTATCGACAACACCTCCAACATAATCCGGTAAGGACGCGAGGCCCGAAATTCGATGGAAGGCTGAGGGTTTTTTAGCCTCCCGAGTTGGAGACATCCGTGACAGTCATGACCTCTACGTTTTGGCCCATGTCGCACACTGCTTCTGCATGCGTCCTTCCCGATATACTGACCCGGTCTTGCAAATCATTTGAGCAGTACTACCTTTCTCGGCACTCGGGTCGACGATTAACGTGGCAACCATCCCTCGGAAATGCAGATGTCCGCGTGCAGTTCAAGACCCGGAAGCATGATTTGAACGTGTCAACGTTCGCCATGATCATCCTACTGCTTTTTGAAGGCATAGAAGAAGAAGGCTTCTTGACATACGAAGTACGTGGCTTAGCTGTCTGCCGTGGAAAATTAGCATCGAGATGTCGCCGACAGGAAATCAAGTCCACGACATCAATACCAGAGCCTGAACTACAGCGCCATCTGCAATCGCTAGCTTGTGCCAAGTACAAAATCTTGAAGAAGCATCCGCCGGGTCGGGATGTCAGCCCTGGGGACTCTTTCTCCTTCAACAGCGGTTTTACCTGCCCAATGCAAAGGATCAAAATTGGTACGGTATCTGCCAAAGTTGAAAACATCGATGAACGCAAGGAAACCCGGGACAGGATTGATGAAGAACGGCAATACCAAACGGAGGTGAGGGTGGTTTACTTGTGCTGTCTGGTCTGATTGTCTCCCGAAACTAGGCTTGCATCGTCCGAGTGATGAAGGACCGAAAGCAAATGGCCCACAACGACCTTATCAACGAAGTCACTCGACAGCTGGCGAGTCGCTTCCATCCCAACCCTCAAGACATCAAAAAGAGGGTTGAAACGCTGATAGACGTGAGTGCTAGTAGTCTGATTAAGCTGTACGCGTTGACTTTGGTCTAGCGAGAGTATCTGGAGCGTTGTGATGATCGCAAATCATATAAATACCTGGTATGTATCTTACTCGCGGATGTGATTCAGCTTACACACGGTCCGACGGCAAGGCATAATCTTGGGACTGTTTCAATGGCCAGCATTTGTATTTATGGATGGATAATATCATGTCACACACGAGCTTAACAGAAAAAATAGGATTCTACATATCAACGCTTGACATGACATGTAGGCTCAGCGGACAGCCACAGTGGGGGACGAATCCCCCACCGTAACGTCCTCCGAGACTTGGATGGCCTGGGGTAATTAATTTGAGCTAACATACGGGATGAACCCGCACTCCGGTAACTACTGATGCCGATAAAAGGAGACCCAACCCGCAGCCGCGCTTCGCAGGCTGCCTCTCAGTGGTACACCTTCTCACCAGCAACTCGTCCAACTGGACTGCGATCGGTCGTCAACAACAGTCATCACTCAAGAGGAAAAGGACCTACTCTTCACCGAATCGAAACGGCGAGCCAGATCCGGAAGTATCCATTACATGTCGTACCACGAAATACGCATGTCAATGGCTCATACGTAGAAGGGGCAGCCCCGTAGGCGCTCCTCTTCCCTCAAACTGCACCCAGGGTCAGCGTGTGCAAAGGATAAGGAGCTGAGACGCACCTTCGGGTAGCGCGAGACGTAAGACACCACAGCTTACGAACTGAGCACTGCGAGTCAGCGATCAGAACACCCGTGTCGGGAACAACGCACCACTCCGCAGCCACATCCGAAGGGGTTTCCCGAGAGAAAGGAAAAGAGAGCGAGCGAGGTACTTATACTGATTCATCCTGCCTTAGGGCTGGTCTCTCCCACGGCTAAATATGGCAATCAATATAGTTTAAACTTGGATATCTAAGACAGTGCTACAACTCGTCTCTCTTGTGATCCTCCGACCCGTAAAAAACCTCCCGAAGTTCTGTTGTGGAATGAGTCACAAATTCTGCACAAAGATAGATTTTTAGCTTACTTCGTCGCATGTCTGAGCTGAGCTCCACGGGGAGAACGACATTGTACTCTATGAATAAATTACCGTGCCCAGACTGTTCAAACAGAGGCATCCCCTCTTCATCGAATGTCTGCACATAGCCTGGAAAGCTTGTGTTAATAAATTTCACAAAAGGTTCTTCGGAGACTTGCCAGGTTGTGTCACACTAGAGCGATCAATTTCTACCACGTGTCCGTCAAGGTGCGTGACATTGCGCTTAAACCCTAGTAGGGCCTGTAAGGAGCCGGTGAGTGACTGTTGTAGAGTGCTATAGGGACGTGCAACACAACGTACCTCATCAATACCAATCGTCTCCCGCCAGTAGAGCGTACTTTCCTTCCTCCGCCAACCACCTTCCTCTTGCTTGCTGCGCACGCGTAAGATGACATCACCAGGCTCCCAGTCAGGACTCTCGTCTCCCTCTCCATCGAATACAACGTCATGTCCTTCGGGCATACCAGGTTCGATGTCCAGCGTATAGTGTTGTATGTGCTCCACAACCTTTTCACCCTTGCAATGTGGACATTTTTTCACTATCACGGTCCCGCGCCCACCGCACTCGTTGCATGTGACTTGACTTTGTGCGAACATGCCAGGGAAGATCTGCTGCTTGGTAATCTTGACACCACTTCCTCCACATCCATTGCAAGTGTGGATATCGCCATCCGAGGCGGCGCCGGAACCTCTGCAGTGGTCACAGAGAATATGTTTTCTCATCGAAAACTAAACGAATGTGTCGACGCCCACAAGAAGTGAGATAAAGAGAAGAACGTACGTCAATGCTAGCTCCTTTATACCTAGAAAGAGTAAGTTCCACGTAGGATGGAGTCGCGGGCAGAGCGTACATATCGGCAAGAGAGACCTCGAATTCCATCAGCACGGTTGGCCCTCTGCGTACCTGTTGTTGCTGTGCAACTGTCGCACAATATGAATGAGGCGAACTCGAAACAATACATTGGGTGCGGAGAAACTCACATCCACCGCCAAAGAAATTGGAGAATATATCGAAAGGATTGGCATGGTGCTGTTGTCCACCCTCGTGTGCACGAAGACCATCCTGCGCATCAGCGACAAACGGTCAGCGTGCGTCGGGAGTGATCAACTGTTATCCTACCTCACCATGCCGGTCATAGATTTGCCGTTTCTGAGCGATAAAAATGTGAGCCATTTCACTCTATATACGATCTTGACTCACATTTTGGTCCGAAAGCACTTCATAGGCTAGGTTGACTCGTCAGTTTTGTTGTCGTGCATAACCCGAGGAACGGCCGTTACCATGTGCTATTTGGACAAACTTGTCTTCTGCACCTTCATCCTTGTTCTTGTCTGGATGATATCTGCGACTGAGGCGCTTGTAGGCTTTTCTTATGTCTTGCTCCGAGGCGTGCTTGGAAACTGGACAAGATGAATCAGTCAAGAGACACGGTGCACCGTTTAGTGCGCGCCTTGGACTGACGCTCTAGTGTTTTGTAGAGATCTGCTGCACTTCCGAGGACAAAAAGGGCCAGCAGAAAGAAAAGTATCAGGGCGGACGAGGCCGACATCGTTGGCGACGACAAGGTCTGGTTTAAAGCACGATCATAGAGACACGTATATCACGTTGGCACGTGACCACGGCTTGGATAAGTGCCTTCGGATTGCGCTCTAACTCGAGATCCGATGTTGAGCCGACCACGTCTTTCTTGGAGGACCCTCGCCGCGACGGGTCGTAGGCAGTATTCAGAGGCCACTCCGAATTATCATCCCAAAGTCAGAGGTCGTCCATGATTTGTCTTCTTACTGGTGACAAGACTTGACTCTAGTCTTTGTAGCATTTCCGTTTGCTTTTTCGCCAGAGGACGCCATCTCTCACGCCAGCATCGCTGCTTCGGTGGCTGGCTTTGTTGGTGCATCGCGCAAGGGTCAACCTAATGTGTCATTGACCACGTTGGCTGCGTCTGTTCTCAACAAGTTTTTCCCAAAGCGTGGTTTCCAACCTCTCCAGCCGACACGCATACTGCCAGTATATTTTCCAACTTGGTTTGTACGGGCTGAGATTGAGGGTACCGCCTGGCTTTTTTCGGAGTCTGACTCGGAGGGATCTCAGGTTTGTTCCCCTATGCTTTTGTGATTCTAACCTTACGTCCAAGCAGAGTGAGCCCGTCATAGTGCAGTTTCAGGATTTGTAGGTGAATCTAGACAGTTACTTCTCGCTGCTAACGTTCGCTCGATAGACACTTGCCAGGTATGCTGGCGTCTCTCTGGCTGACAATTTCGGTTTTCATTCAAAACAGGACACAACATGGATTTCGGGCGTGCCTTGGTCAGATATCCACCCACACAATTATTTGAGCATGCCAAGCCATTCTCCCCTGATTTAGTCCATCAGTGGGGACTCGACGTGGCGTGCCTTGCATACGACATTTTCCCGTTCGATATACTCGATAGAGCGCGGACGCTCTCCTATACCGATGCTGTTATCAGCGAAAGCATGCGCTTCAGCCCGAAATCCCTCAAAATGAACCTTGTAGGCAACCATCAGTCGCTGATCGATTCTTTATCCTTAGCTTTGAATAGGCCTCTGCCTACCCCGTTCTTTTACCAGTATACCTTGCCCAGTATATCTCACAAAAGCCTTGGCCCGCTGTGACTGTGATTATACCAGCCCACAGCGATCCTGTGAGTACCCCGTCGCGTATGTCACGAATGTATCCAAGATTGTTTTTACACCAGGGTATCCATTTTATTCATATCCCACATCCAGACCCCGGTGACAGTGTCCGACTCCCGTTCGAAGACCTCGTAGGTGATGATGAGGACTACTTCGAAGTTGGTGATTCTTTGGAGGGGACCGAGGTCGATACATGCTTCGTGGTAACACCAATGCTCGACAGCCGCACGGCAGATCTCTCGGTGTGGCTTAATGATAAACTTCAACAACGGAACGCCCCGGTTTCTATGAAGGCTGGACATCCAATCGATATGGAGGATCCGAGAATTCGCGAGTGGACGAAGGAAGAATTGGAGCCTGTCTCTGAGTGGTTAACCTTAGGCCGGTATCCATCCATGTTCAAATCGATGCTCATGGTGAGGAGCCTACTCCGTATATTGAACATACACACGCTGAGGAGTACTTAGGACGGGAACGCGCCCGAGAATATAATTGCCTCACTCGAGTCAAGGTTCGGGAAAACGCCAAAAGCTTTGATTGATATGTTCGAGTCCGTCACCAAGGCTGACCCAGAAAAAGCACGAGAGTGGCACGAAATGCGTGCCCTGCAAATGCCTGAATGGTGGACGAAATGGGAGCAAAGTCAAAAATCAGGAGGGTCCGCTCGGTAAACTCATTTGAAACAAACTTGCAGCGCTTAAATGTCGATGCTTGGCCAATAAATACGACAGCCATTCTAGACCAACTACAGGTAATTAATCAATCTTCCGAGCCCACTTCCTGCCGGAAGGTGAGGCAGTGGCATGCCGAGGGGGAGGAGGAAGCGGGGTCTTGGGTGGAACGACAACATCGACTTTCTGGTGCCTCGCCTGTGACAAATCCTCTTTCTCGTGTACTACACCAATGGGTGTCATTGAGTACATTTCCTTGTCGTCCTTACCCCAGTACATCCACATCTGTACCCCGACGATAATATTTAGAACGAGGGCCAGGGCAAACCCTGCGGCAACGATACGATCACCAACTTCGGTAGCGGTAGTGAAGAGACGCGCCAGGCATCCCACTATTTGGGAGACCACAGCAAACGTCGATAGCTGACCGGTCGACCGAGAACGAGCGTTTTGAATGATTTGAGGAAGTTTGGAGGACAACGAGAGTGGTAGAGTAGCGAGCTGGAGGAGCGCTAGTGTCTCCTTGGGTGAGACGTAGAGTGCGACGGCGGAAGCAATGGTTCCTGCAGCTGTAACGACAAGTCGTCCTACGGCGTTTTGCCCCTTTCGGAGGGGCGTCGAGGGCAGGTAAACGATCAAGAACGTGATGAGCGTATTCTGGAGGGTCAGGAAGAAGTTTTCTCCGTAGGTCGAGAAGGGAAAATCGTTCCTGTAAGAGTACGCTGTCGTGATGGCGTACGAGAGCGTCTCGAGGACGTATGCGGGTAAGGAGAGGCCGCGCGCAGAGTGGGCCGACAGAACTTTTGAGCCATCAGTCGACGTCACGCCAAGACGGTCAAGGGCTTACTGAGCATGAGCTGGGGTACCTTCATGATGGAGCCCCCCACGACGATGCCGAGACCCAAGCCCTTGGAGAGCGCGTACTTGAGACAGTCTACATCACCGAGCTCGAGGTTCTGGACGAGAGAGGTATAGCATTTCTGCAAAGCTGGTTGGCTCAGGACGAAGAAGCGGTCGCAAGTGTACTTGCCTCGCCAATGATTGTTGTTCCGAGGTCTGCAATGAACCAGGGAAGGTTCCTCGTGATGGCGGTCATGATGGATGGGGTCCAAGCGACGGCTGTAAGCCAACGTGGAGGTCCGCTGGATGTGGCTGTGCTGATATATCTACTCAAAGTCATCGAGCACGAAAAAAACATGGCCGAGTATGATCTCTCAAAGACGATCATCCCGTACTTGGATCGCCATCTCGCCTTTCCGTTGCTCGCCCATCTCGTAGAAACCTCGCTTTTCCCCGTCGAACAAGTCCAGGCAGCCCAGTATGAGCTCGCCAAGGGCACCAACATGGTCGACTATGCGATCAGCCTGTTCGAACAGTTGCACCCCGACGACGAGATTCCGCAAGGTCTGTCTCTGGGTTTGAGCCTGATACGCCAGCTCAATCTTGGACCCCAGAATTCTCCGGAAAGCGAGAAAAGGCCGTCTCGACAAACGAGCAGCTGCAGCAAGAGGCGCAAGCCGTGCTGGATGTGATCGAGAATCCGGACGTCGCACAAGCACTCCGTCAAGACAAGTATCAAAATCTGCAGTATCTAAAAGAGAATTACAACGTATGCTCGATCGATATCTTGTCCCCGTGCCCCACTCAGCGCTCCCCAGGTCACGTTGGAACAAATCACGGCCTTGTACAACTTTGGCCAGTTCCAATACACGTACGGAAACTATAGCGGTGCGGCAGACTATCTTTACCACTTCCGGGTCCTTTCCACCGACACCGAACTCAACACCTCTGCCCACTGGGGAAAACTCGCCTCAGACATCCTCACTGGAAAGTGGGAAACCGCGCTTGAAGAGCTCAACACGCTTCGAGACGTCGTCGACTCTCGTTCGCCCTCATCCCTCGCGACGAGTTCCACCGAGTCTGCTTCCCTCGCCCAATTGCACTCGCGGACGTGGCACGTGCACTGGTCTCTGTTTGTGTATTTTAATCACCCACAAGGCCGTACGCTGCTTCTCGAGACGTTCCTCTCGCCTACTTACCTCAACACCATTCAAACGTCTTGTCCATGGATTCTGCGGTACATTGCCACCGCTGCCATTCTTTCCAGAAAATCAACCACCGGAAACACGAATACATCGTCGCGCGTACGGCATTCGATCCGGGAGATCGTCAAGGTCATTCAGATGGAAGAGTACCAATACCAAGACCCCATCACTTCCTTCCTCAAAGAGCTCTACGTTGAGTTTGACTTTGAGGCTGCTCAACGGGAGCTAGGTGTGGCAGAGCGTGTCGTTGCGGACGACTTTTTCCTGGGCGAGTTTAGAGAGGAGTTTTTGGACAATGCACGTTATTTGATCAGTGAAGCGTACTGCCGCATACACCAACGCATTGATATCGGGTACGTTGGCTATGGACCTCGAGGAAATCTTCCGTTCCTCATACTTTTTCCTGTAGGGATCTGTCGGAGAGACTTAATCTCACCAAGGATGAAGGTGAAAAATGGATCGTGAATCTCATTCGAGAGACCCGGATGGGCGCCGATGCCAAGATCGATCTAGAAAAGGTGAGTATACGCCATCGTCTGGTCCGTTTCTCATGCGCATGTCTCCGAAGAACGTGATTGAGATCCATCGCTCGCCACTGCCAGTGTACCAGTCGGTTATTGAAAAAACTCGTGGACTGGCGTTCCGCACGCAAGCCTTGGGGGCGGGGATGTTGCAACCTCATCAGGCTTCACAACCACAGCCAGTGGAGAGTGCGCGATCATAATTTAGTGTCGATACACAGTGCATGTGATGTAAGCTGTCGGTGCAAAAAACCCTCTAGATGCTTGTCGCATCCTGTCTCTCTAGCCCGATTGGATTCATAATTATCTCCAGCACCTGAAACGCATACCCAGTCAGCCCAGGACACTGTTCGGAAGTCGACTCACAATATGTCGTAGCCACGAGTGATGATGTGTTCTACCCCATCAAACGCTACGTTGCATCCTCCCTGTTAAAGACCAGTCGTTTGGTGGCATGCCAGCATTCGGAGTAGTACTTACGAGATGTTCACCGGTCTTTCCGGGGACTTTCGTGTCACGTACGGTTGCTAGTGCGTGATACAGATAAGCCCCAGTCTCCTCGTACCCGCCTTGCACGGGGCGGCGGTGTGCAGGAATCCGACCGAGGCTGGTCGGCACCCACTCCATCGTCTCCTTATCGAACGGCAGCAGATCGTAACGCCCGTAATGCTCTACCTCGTATCCGCCATAGGGGACACGACAGGGCGGGTTGAGCGTGGGGCCGATCTTGCACGGATGCACCGAGTTGTTGAAGATTGCAGAGCCAAGAAAGATGGGGTTGCGGCCGTCGCTGTCAAAGCATGGCGGGTCTTTGGTGTACGACGCGTTGGGAAAGCGAGCTGAGGTGTTGAGCGCGATGCGGAAGCCAGACGGCGGGGGTGGTCGCGATGGGGCGTAGGGAGGAGGAGGAGGGAGAAAAGGATCGCCCTGCTTCTCCGAGTGCTTGTCGTCGTCCGACTTCATCTTGAGTAAGCAAATTTTAGGCCGTAAACAATTCAAAGAATCCGGACTGACGTCGGTTGCGGTGTCGCTCGGTTATTCCTCATTTGGAAGTCCGCTTTCAGCCCGCGATGCTACGAAAGACAGGTTCAGCCGACATGGATGGTCAAAAACCAATCAGGTAGAAACTTTCAGAGGATGTGCAAGCCTTGGCGGCGTTCGGTGAGCACCCCATATATTCAAACTCCAAGGCAGCACCAATAGCCACATGGAATACCCCACATTTTGCACTACAATGTGTTGTGGAAACGAGAAGTTTTCTAGAATCCAATGGACATAACTCTAAACTTGTAGCCGGCGCAGTGGCCCTTTTCAAGAAGGTGTCGGAAAGCTGCCCCTGAACTAGCCAAATACTTAAATATCGTTCCGGGCTTTTTTGGTCTTACGGCGCACTTCACCCCGATCTTATGAGTTCCATCTTGCAGCAGGCACTCACGACCACTCAGCGGAATGACTACGCAAATCGTATGCTCACCGGCATCGCTACTTCTGACTACCCGCTGATATTACTGCATTCTTAGTTGTGATTGTTACTGCTGTCGGATACGATTACAGTGAGTAGCATCTCCCTCTTTATGTTTTCTCGCTTTGACAGATCTTTGCATGGGTAGTCCTCACGTTTGCCAACGAGGTATGTTCCACCTCCAAATTGACAAATTGGCACTTCATTGGCTTGCATCTCTTCAGATAGAATTCATATGGGTCGGTAGTCATATTCCCCGCGTTGATATATATTCTACCACTGCAACAGAATATTCGCTGGACATGGGTCTCTACACTGTTCTTCCTTGTGCGTGCTCCATCCATTTGTGGAGAGGCGGAGGGCGAACCCCTGTATCTTTAGGCTCGTTATTGTGGCCTTTGTTCTCTGATGTATGTCCAATACCCTTCAACTGACTAATTAGTCTGATAGGTTTACCAGAATTCTTATCCTCAGTATGTTGAAACCCGATTCGATTTTTGAGCTAACGAGGCCCTATTATAGTTGGCTGTTCCTTCCATCAATTTCCGAATAAGGTGATTCTTTGCCCGCCGAGGATCCAAAAATATACTTAATTCGCGCCCCTGATAGACGTATGTGTCCGCGATTTATCTTACGCCAATTGACAATAACTCGGATCAATCGGTCGCGTTTAAACAGTTGTGGGTGCATTGTATATGGAGTGTCCGCTTTGTTCAACTATCCTTTCAAGGCGACATACTTCTTATTTGCGGTGCTTTAGCATTTTGGACCATGGTTGCCGCTGCTGATTGTGAGAATTTCTATCGCCTTCTAGCAAGATAATTGATCCAGTTGAATTCAGTTATGATGATCCTTCGTTTGTGGGCATTGTACAGTCGATCGAAACTTGTCATTTACACGCTCTACCCGATTTATATCGTGGAAATCGTGCTGGCTGTTGTTAGTTGCTTTCTGCTCAGAGGTCAGAATTCTTTTGCCACAGGTATGTGTGTGCAACCATTATCACGCACCTTATAATAAGACACGCTCTCATCTCCCAAATATATAGGCACTGGCCCGCAATTGATTGATTTCTCCCACTGCGTGCCAAAACCCACTTCCCTCACCCTCTACGAGGTTATGGATGGTTTCCAGCTCACGCTTAGCCTATTGATGTGTATCCTCCTCGCTTTTCGGTTCACTCTGGAGACGCTACGAACATACAAGGCAACAAACCGATTCCAATTTGGCCATTATGCGAGCATTCTCACGAGGGATGGCACGGCTTACTTTCTCGTGTATGTCGATGCCCTTTCTATATCACGCTGAACCGACGGGGCATTATTCTGAATAGCGTCGGCGTGTATGGATTAATCAACATACTCACTTACGTGGGAAACGTGCCAGCGGACGGATGGTGGACTCTACTAGGGGTGGCAGAATATGTGCCCATATACACCCTCGTCCCCCGGTTTATATTAGGCTTGCGGAGGTTGTATTCGCAGGATCTTCAAGGCAAACTGGGGAATGGCATTGACACGGCGTTCGGTTTCACATCAACCTCTCGCCACAACGGTGTTCCGAGCACAGTCATGTTCGCGAACCCCACTGTGCAGAGCGAGAGGTCAGGGGAAGGCGACGAGATAATGATGGAAGACTGGAATGCCAGCAGCGCTGGTGATGCGTCATAACGATGGTCTTATATTGCTAATATACTTGACCACTGTAAATACTGTGTAATACGTCCGGCCTAGTGCCACGATGACAACATGGCATGTTATTCCACCGTTGGTAGGTGAACCAGGTCATCAGGAGTCCGACCTAGTCGTGAGCACAGAAGCGAGATGCAACATTGGAGACCACCTGTCCAGATGCAAGGGAAAAGAGATGCACGAGACCTACCCACATGAAATGTATGGCATGATTGCGACGTCGTGGCATCATTTTACGCGGTCATGACTATCACTCGACGTGCTAAAATGCAGGACGCTCACGCGCGCTCCGATCAGGGGCATCATCCGGGTATTCCAGCATGTGTGCAAGGCGCGAATATGTAATAAGGTCAAGCATCAACCGAACCTCTGAAACGCGACTCTTGAGAGACCCTGGATTGCAGTACGGAACACAGGCTATGCAACACAGCGAGCACGTACCTCCGCCGGTGGCATCATTCCATGGACAGTGTAACTAAACAACACCTTCCATTTTCAGGCACCTTGCGCGTCGAAGCATCACTTTTCGAGGACGTTCGGGTAAGTCGCAAACTCTATCAAGCCAGGCGTTCAGATTGCACGCACCGGTCGACCTCGGTGAAAGAAGGGCGAGCCGTGATTACGCATAGGATATCATGAACCACGCTTTGCCTTCTAGTGCAGTGCTAGCAACGCTGCGGGTTTCCTGATCCACCATCACTATTTCCTCGGCTCCCTCTGACCCCTCGTTCTCTGCGAACACGATCATCGTCGAACGAAACGAGGGGTAGATGTCGCTACCGCGCCTGCCCTGAACATCGCGCGCATGGATCTCCCGCAAACCCAAGATAAACCGAGGAAGCATCGAATATGGGTATGGTAAGCATCCTCGTAAACATCAATACTTGCCAATTCGTTGGCGAGAAGTGTCCTTCGTAATATAGCATGTAGAATGATGATATGCTATTTGTCATCAGGCAAGATAGATGAACAAGGAATGGCAAGCAGACGTACGCAAGAAAGTAAAAGGCGCTTTCTTTCACAAGATGGTTCATGTAACGACCGAGTCGGAATTGTTTTGTCACTTTGTACATTTGAAGTGATTGCCAAATGAATCGAGCAACTGCGAGAATACATAAGTGAGCCAAGAGCGACCTGGACAGGGTCCACAGCATCGGCCCATATCGTGGAGCCGATTCGTGGTACGCAAAAGGAGAAATCCAATACTTGAATGGTAGTCGCTGTACGACCGACACACATCATGTATAAGTAGCGGATAAGAAAAGGGAATGGTTCACGTACACGTAGAATTCTGAGTACTGAGTAAGACACAAGAAACTAGAAATACAATGACGTCCATGGCGTAGAGTATTAAAAGGATCGGGAGGATCAACCTTGATCGGTGGTACATTGCCCACGCACGAAGGATCATCAGCACTGTATCCAAGAATGAGATTCACTCCGCTTGAAGTTCATATGAAATCTCACGATTTGCACTAGCAAAAAAAACCCAAAGACTCCATGCGCTAATGATCGGGAGTACAGTGCCTAGAAGTTCATTTAAATAGAGTGAATTTCGAGATGTTTAAACAAGCATGCTCACAACTACGAGACCATTAATTGCTTGTGAGTGACGTTAAACAGGATGAAAATGAACATACATCTATCAGGAGATATGTGAGTACCTTGAATGGGTTTCTGGAATGGAGTCACCTTTTGACGACCAGGTATGAAGGAACTTCCCACTGTTTATGAACAGAGGATTAGCACAGAAACACGATCGTCGAGTTCTCAACACACCAAGGGTATATAGCCTATTGATCGGATCAGGGATCAATCAACGTGAGCAACTGACATACGTACAAGGCAGAGTCCCAAATAACGAATCTGAATATCGATAGCAATCAATTCAAGCATGTAGCTGTGGAAGTGGTTGAATGCATACAGGTATGTACAATGAAGAAACAAGCGTCCATGGTTTATTCTGCGAGTTTATCAGAGCGTATGAAAGACCTTGACAGAATGGTCGCTGACCCAGATGTATTCTACCTGGAATATCGTCAATCAGACCAGGGAAATGAGCAAGTCGAGTGATACATTCCTAAACTGCGTGGACATGTTTTTGTTCGATACATGGTGCTGTCATTGTTTCTTAATCTGCGTAGGGCCCAAAGAATTACCTTTTCCTGAATCCTTAGGAATTTCTTGCGAAGGAATAAACTGTGGCAAATTCTATCTACATGCAGTTCTAACTCTGGTCTCGTCAGGATAAAGCAAATTACCTATAGTATGTGGTGCAAATGCTGAGGTACTACAGAGCTGCTTCACTTCTTGAGGAACTTCTATCCGCACAAACGACTAAGGGTGAAGAAGCTTCTCAGTACAAAAGTTCAGTCCACGACGGATGGTGACCGGAAAGCGGGGGTGGCTGCCGTTCCTATAACTCGAATCCAACTTAGCCTGCACCAGGGCTGTGACAATCACATCCCTGCAGATATGAGTTCCTCGACGAGTGCTGAGTCCTGGAGCAATAAGCGGAGGTACAATGTGTCGCCTTCAATCCTATGGGTAACGAGTTCGAGCCCTCGAACGGTTAGCGATCAATTACCTCTAGGTAATCTTTGCTGTCGGAATTCAACGAACTAGGCGACCAGTCAACTTGAATAACATGTGAGAGAAAAAGAAAAGGGTAAACCCTAAGTTGTGTGTCCCGTGTTTCAATAACCGGGAAGTAAACTGAATCTCGAATCGAGGCCGGGCCGAATTCAATAGTACATATCTTGATTAAGTAAGGTTTGATCTTCGCCTCCCCTGGAGCAGCGGGGTCATTCAAATGCGGCTAAGCTCACCTCGTTCCTATGTCATCTTGAAACACGGATATCAATCCAGACAGGGTAGATATACAATTGGATGCCTGAACATGTCTCTAGTCTGACGATGATGCATTCGATGAATGGCGATCTGTCTGGCACACTCTAGACAAGGGATGTCGAAGCTCGACCTATCTAGATGAAACACCGTTAGCCCGAGAGAGTCCATCCCCTGTGCCAACATCCGAGCCTCCATAGGGGAAGAATCTATCTTTCACGGGTATACCTGAGGGCTATCCACGACCGCAAAAGCATAGGAGGACTGATTCCGTCGCACGGGATGGGTATGAAGTCAGACGAAGCGTCGAGCGGGATATGCATGAGGATAATCGGCAAGCCAATCAGAAAACGCTATGTAGTGGGGTGCTGCGCCGAGTGGACTCTCATGCTAAAGCAGCGAAGTTATGTTCACTATCTTTCGGGTACTTGACGAAGCAGGTAGTCGGACCTAAAGCCATGCATCGATATCAGCCGGTTTCAGCAAACTCGCGCTTTCACCTAAGCTCGTTATATGACGAGGATTTCTAGCAAGGGTCACTCTTCGGCATTGCCGGCTGCAACGCCAAGCTCGCAGATCGCCTTGTCGCAGATTAACACTTTGGTTTTCTCTTGGAAGTTTCTGGGTACAACCAGGTTGTCGCATTTCCGACAGTCAGAACATTAGATTAGCACTTAGTTCTGATCCTTCACTCTAATGACACAGATTTATTAAGTGCTGTATGCTACCTTTCGCATACGCTCACCGCCATCAATCACATCTGCTCTTTGAACTTGGCGGCGGCGGCGGCAGTTCTTCAGTCTCCCACTCCGCGGAATTTGGAGGGGGCAGATCTGCGACCCGCTTCTGCCGACGCGGTGTCTGAGGCTGTTCCACGCTGGCGTCCTTTATAGACATGGAGGACAACTTGCGGTAAAACGACCTGTCAAAGTAGCATCAGACAACCAGCAGTGCGTAAAAGAGGCACCGCCTTACTGTGCTTCTTGGCTACGCGCATTGCTCCAAATTTGGCAGGCATCCTTGAATCGCGTCAGAATGTTGCTCATGTCGTTGTAAAACTGTGCGCGTTCGGTCTGCGGTCTAGGTTGATAAAATCTGAATCTACCTTGTTTCCTTCTTCTAAATTGCGCGTGATCTCGCGATACTTCGCATATGCAAGATCGAGGTTCTGCAATGCTTGTTCACGCTCTTTCACAGAACTATCTTCCTTCCGAGAGGATACGAACTCTCTATTTGTGGACTAGATAACGATATGAGGGACACGAACAATTTGATGTGAATACAAACCCGTATTGAGTCCAGCAGTCCTTGCTGTTGCCTCTGTCCTTCCACAAGTCTTTGAATGAACTTGTCATATTTGGCTAGTTCCTCATCTGAAACATCAGCGAACATGGCTGGGGTAATCTCAACATCGCGATCAAATTTCCCAGCCACTGTCAAGATACGGGGTCGTATATCATCCGCCTCACTGCGTCGCTGTGCCCTGGATACGAGTTCTCCGCGGTTGCGGCGGACGTCGTCCAGTGTTTCCAAGAGGCCCCGCAAAGCGCGAGCATGGACCTGGGTTTGAGTGCCAGCCTGCGTCTTTCCGGCCGCTGATATCGTGGAAGAGGGAACCAAGTTTTCCAGCTCGTTCTGGACTGACGTGAATACAATTGAACGATGGAATTCATACGCTTACTTCGTCCAAAACCAGCTGCAAGATGGATTTTTCCCATTCTCTCCATTTCTGGCGGACGACCTCATCGCTGGCAGCTGCTTGTGTGAGAATACTCCTATATCTCTCTTGTTTCTGGACGAGTTCCCGATTGGCTTCATGTGAGGGCGGCCGCTTCATCGGGATCTCTTTCCGCGCTGTTTCGTCTTCAGATGCTTCGTTATCTAACACGTCCATAGCCTGGAGATGATGTTGAGTGCACCGTACTACGAAAAAAAACAGCTCTCTTCAGACCTCGTCTAGTATTTCCATGGCCCGATGAGCCAAAAGTTCAACGTTTTCCAAGTAGGTCTCGATGCGATCGGGACCTTCTTCCGATCTAATTTCTTCAGCTTTCTTCAAGATGCTCGGAGGTAGTCCAATGGGACGTTCCAACGCTTCGAGTGAGGACGGAAGGTAAAGAGAATGTAAGGTTCTGTATCTACAATAAGCAAGGCGTATGGGTAGAGAGACGGACGGACTGGTCAAGTTCGTTGTCAAGTTCTTGTGCCAAGTCGGTTATCCTTTCCTTAATAAGAGTCTTCTTGTTATCGTTGTAGATGTCTACAGGTCAGAATGAGCACTTGAAAATCGGTGGTAACCCGGATGGACATACTGATGGCTTCTCTGGCTCCCCAGCTCAGCAATTCTCCGAAGAGGACATGGCCGTCCACAATGTTTCCTGGATCCGACAGGTCAGGGGGAGCGTTGCTTTGAACCATGATGACGACTTGAATTGGTGCCATGGCAGATGATGTAGGAATATCCTTGTGATAAATAAGATCGTTATCACGTTGGGCACGTGCAAGATTCTTCTGCAATACATCCAACAATGACTTGACGAATGTTGGAAGAAAGGTATTTAATTTGGATAGTATGCAATACCTTGATATCCTGTATGACAGCGGGAGAGATAGTGCTGCGTTTTGCAATGTTGTATCCCTGTCTTGCTTCGGCCTCTGCGTCGGTCAATCGCCGTAGCTCGTCGCCGTAACTGGAAAGGTGTCAAATCGCGTCGTCATGAATCACTGAGTGCGAACTTGTTAGCTTCAAGGTCATCTATGCTCTTTCTGTACTGTGATGCCGCACGAAAATGGCGCAGCTTTGTTTCCAGGTGGGGAATCCAGGTCTTGAGATGGAAACGGAATGAGCGTGCAGGGAATGGTGACGAGCCGCAATGTTACCGATGGTAGAGCTTCGCGGGCTTCAGATGAAGCAGATCGCAAGGAGTCCAAGGAAGAAGAGTATAGCGACGCAACTCCAGCTGCCAGCTTTGCGATGAGACTGTTCTTGTACTGATCTAGACCCTGGTCAGAACAGACCTGACGAGCTAAGGGATGCCTAGCACCTGCGACTGCGCGTTGCCACGCACACTCTTGAGCCTGTGCAAGAACAAGGAACTCCAAGCTATGAACAAAAGATCCGGTCAGATCGAGGGGAGTTTGCTCCGCGTCAGGTGGAATGCTGAGTTTTGGCAAGGCAGAGATGCGAAGGAAAGCGAATGTCCCAGCGGCGTTCTTGAGCCAATGAGAATGGATAGTGAGATGAGAGACGCGCGATCGTGACAGACCTGGTAGTAGAGTGTTGCTCGTTTTAGGCCGTCTTGGGTGGATCTATCCTCTGATGCCGCCAGCTGCGAGTAGAGGACGGCAAGGTTGAACAGAATGGACGCCCTCTCAAAGGAGAGGCTACAGAGGGTGACCGGGATGGACGAGGAGGCGGCAAAGGCGTGGTGATAAGCAAACTCGAGGCCGATCTAGACGATGGATCAGACAGGATCGCTGACAAGGAGCAGACAGACATCTGAGGGGAACTTTGCGAGCACAAAGACGAGCTGTGCATGGTAGCTGGAAACGGTCAGAGTGGCGATTGGAGTGGGAACCGACAGACCGTAGGAAAGCGTCGATGTTGGTGGTCAGGAGCCCACAGGGCGTTCTGAGTGTCTCCCAGTCTGCGATGTCTTGTCTGTACTGATCTGGGTGGTCCTGCGAGTGCTGGTCGAGATAGTCGCGAACAGACGCGCGAATGTTGGCTGGATATGTTTTTTTGAAGGCGAGACTGAGATGGTTTGGCATGTCGGTTGTCGCGCCACTGATTTCTCAGCTCGGTTGGTTGTTGTCCTCCTCACCGTCCCCGCCGCCGCACTGCGCTCCTTCCTCAACTTGTCGGAACCTTTCGTTCCAAACTAATCCCAGTTCCCCAAAGTCGCCAGCCAAACCATGTCCTACGTCGACCAGCCGTCGCCTGTCTCCCCCATGGGCAGGCGACTCACCAACAGAAACACCAACCGCTACAGCGTCACCGCCCTGTTCAGCATGGCTGCGGAGCAGGACGTAGAGGTCGAGGATGATCTGGCAAGAGGTCCGCGCCTCCCTTGTATCATGTCCACCCTCCCGCTCACTCCATATACACAGCCC
The DNA here is from genome assembly GCA_038094375.1 of Tubosaeta aff. heterosetosa. Lineage (NCBI taxonomy): Eukaryota > Fungi > Basidiomycota > Agaricomycetes > Boletales > Boletaceae > Tubosaeta > Tubosaeta aff. heterosetosa. Next base: position 44,568 of record JBBPUC010000087.1, read on the forward strand.
AAAAACGTCTACGAGACCTCAAGGGAAAAATCTCCGTTCAGTCAAAGAAAAACTTCGTTCTCGAGCGGGATGTTCGTTACCTCGACTCACGGATAGCCCTTCTTATCCAGAACCGTATGGCGGCCGACGAAGTGTGTCCCTTCTTCTCCATGTCCCTCACACCCGTTCTCATTCGCAATTCAGCAACGGGAAGTCGAGCGAACACTGGAAGACGTCGATCCGACAGAGGGACACTATCCCGATGATCGCAAGCTACAACAGTACTCGAATCTTTTTTTCCTCCTCCAGTCCGAACCACGCCATATCGCCAACCTCTGCCGACTCGTCAGCCTATCCGAAATCGACACACTCCTCCAAACTGTCATGTTTACTCTCTATGGCAACCAGTACGAAAGCCGCGAAGAGCATCTCCTCCTCACCATGTTCCAGTCCGTTCTCTCCGCACAGTTCGAGACAGCCACGGAATTCGGTTCCCTCCTCCGAGCAAACACACCTGTATCCCGCATGATGACAACCTACACTCGCCGAGGTCCTGGTCAAAGCTATCTCAAGGGTGTTCTCGCAGAGCGTATCAACAGTCTCATAGAGCACAAGGATCTCAACCTCGAGATAAACCCTGTCAAAGTGACTTGTTCCGCTCTCCTTGCAACCTTTGACCAACCCCTTGACTAGGTTTACGAACAAATGATTAACCAAATCGAGGAGGAGACTGGCACGTTACCCCCAAACCTGCCCCGCGGTGTTCCTCCCGAAGTCGCCGCAGAGAATGCCGACGTTCAGGCGATCATCGCTCCTAGACTTACCATGCTAATGGAAATTGCCAATAGCTTCCTCGTGACTATTATCGAGAGTATGGAAAGCGTTCCTTACGGCATCCGGTGGATCTGCAAGCAAATCCGGAGTTTGACTCGTGTATGGCCCTTTTTCCCCCTCTCATTCCCGTCTCACCCCTTGCCAGCGGAAATACCCAGAGGCAACAGATTACGCTATCTGCTCTCTTATAGGCGGCTTCTTTTTCCTGCGTTTCATCAATCCCGCGATAGTCACACCCCAGGCATACATGTTGGTTGATGGCGTACCCGCTAAACATCCCCGGCGGACATTGACCCTAGTGAGTATTTGTTGCTAGTACGCATCAGAGATATTTTTGAACCTTGTGCCCCCATAGATAGCGAAGATGCTTCAGAACCTCGCAAATAAGCCATCTTACGCGAAGGAGGCATACATGATCACGCTGAACCCCTTCGTTGAGAATAACAAAGCGCGAATCAACCAATTTCTGAATAGTCTGTGTGAGGTTGGCGACTTTTACGACACTCTGGAGGTACATGATTGTCGAATTGCGACCCGAGCATGTTGATAAGCGGTTTCTTTAGATGGACCAATATATGGCACTTTCCAAGAAGGATCTCATGATTCACATCACTATGAACGAGCTGTACAACACCCACGCATTGATCTTGCAGCATATTGAAACCCTGGTAAGTAAGTTGACCGCTCAACACAACTTCGCTTAGCATTTCGCAGTCACCAAATGATAAGCAACATCTACGTATTCTTACCGACGAACTTGGCCCTGCACCTCCTCAGGTCCCTCGTAAAGAAAATCGTACTCTTGAACTAAATTTGTACAGTCGTTGGGAAACTCCCGTTCAAGACCTCCACACAGCACTTATGGACTCTATTTCTCAGAGTGATATGTTATACATGGAGACAAAGTCCATCCTCGTCCAACTCATCCGTTCTCTCCCTCATGCTAGTGATAAGCGACCCTACAATCTTGGGGCATTAGCAGAGCGCGCGGCGACCACCAAGGATGCTACACTTGTACGCAGAGGCATCAAGGTCAAGGAGATGCTACGCGAGCTTGAGGAGAATAAGGTCATCGACCAGGCGGACGGTTACAAGCTCATGCAAGAAGAGGTGTCGGCAGAACTTGTCCATCTAGGTAATCTCCGTGACAAGGTATTAATAGAGACCAAGTCACTGGAGGCCGTCTATAAAACGATTTGTGACCACAACAGCTATTTGCGTTCGCAACTCGAACAGTACAAGGCATACCTACAAAATGTGCGCCTGACTGCTTCCAAGGACAAAGGGAGTACGACGGCTGTCGGTGTTGTCACCGTTGGTGGGAGAGAAAGAAAGCCTTCAAGAAGCGCTGTCCTCGGCCCCTACCGATTCACTCACGCACAGCTGGAAAAGGAAGGGATTATCGTTGAAAGCAACGTCCCGGACAACCGGTGAGCTCCCCGGATCTATGAGAACTATCGTCTGACTGTGTCATATAGCCGACCGAATATTTACTTTAACATAACATCACCGAGTCCCGGCACTTTCATTATTTCACTACACTACAAAGGACGAGAGAAGGCTATTCTTGAAATGGATCTGAAAATTGATGATTTACTCGAGAAGGTATTTCATTCGTGCATTCGTTGGACGTGGTACTCAGTCGAACAACAGCAAAAAGATAACAAACATCTGTTGGACCTCGAGTATGTCCAACTGAACGTACCCAAGGTACTCGCTCTCCTGAAAAAGGTCTTCGCCAAACGGTGAACGATTGTCCCGACCTATTATATTTGAGCAGTCCCTCTCTTTACTTATGCCATATTCATTCTGCCATACCCGTCACTCCCTTTTCTTATTGTTTATTCTCTGCCCTTTAGCTTCGTCTTATTATTGAGTACGCTTTCCGCTGTTACTGTTCGTTCTGGAATTTTTGGATGTATTACATGTGTAGTTATGTGTGTTTCTGGATACCTGTTTCTCCTACACTCGCGATACTCTGCCAGTTTGCTCTACGATACTAGAACATTGCACGCTCGAAACAAGTCTGATGATTCCGCGTTTAAACTAAACCGTGGGTTAGCGCGCAGTAGTAGGAACTCTTCAGCTGCTCTCATCTCTGCAAGCGCCCTTAGCGAAGTCACGTCGGATGAATCCTGGCCTCAAGAACTGATGTCACACTCATTCTTAACATTATTTTTCGTCTTTGCTCTCTATTTAGGAACAGTCTCGACATCATCCACACCGCCCAACACATCTCAGTCAAACAGTACTAGCCTCGGCATTTCTCCAGTCACATTATCGGACGATGGGTAAGTAGTCATTCGAGGGCTTTAGAGACGTATGAACTCACCAATTGAAGCACTTACTATACCATCATTCAAGCGGGCCAAATCAACTTCCGCGTGTCCTTAGACACTGGGTCATCTGACTGTTGGTCTGATATCTCTTTACTTGAGAACTGCGCTGAAAACTGTTTGCTAGTATGGCTAGCCTCAACGGCCTGCACCGCAAAAGCTTGTTCGGGAGTTCCGAGATACCCGTTGACGTATGCATCACCGACATTCGTTTCGGTCGATAACAACGATACTGCGTTCAGTGTCAGTTATGCCGATGGGACGAGTGAGTGTTTCTCGGCGTTTCTGGAGTCGCACAATCGAACGCCGTCGTAAATTCCTCGAGGCGCGTCGGGATTCGTTGCCATAGAGTCCATCGAGGTCTCGAACGTGGCCGCGCCGAGCCAAGCTTTTGGTGAGCACGCCGGTTCAACATGGCATGCCGATATTCATGATCGACCCTTAGGCGTCCTCACCAACTCAAATGTCACCTTGATCGATCAAGTGAGCGGCGTTCTCGGTCTGGGTTTTCCTAGGCTGTCGGAGATTTACGCAGTGACCCCAAATGGTGCGTGGTTCATGCGAGGCATATGCTTTCATGCTTGCTTATCCGTTGCTGCGGTGTACAGCCCTACCGTTTCTCGCCACCTTGGCTCAAGAGGGCATACTCGATTGTCCCATTTTCGGACTGCTGTTGACGCTTGAGTCATCTGGCTCGCTTGCACTAGGTGAGGAACAGTTCCATAATACCGACCGCAGCGTGCTTAGATCCCTTTCCAGGTGCCATCGATGCCTCTGTTGTACCGGATGAAAGCAAGATTGTGTGGAACGAGGTAGTTCCGTTCTCTCCGGTAGGGACACAGACGAATACCTCGGGATATATGTATTGGGCTATTCATATGATGAGTTTTGCGGTAAATACGATGTGATACGATCATTGGTTTTTGTTCACCCTTTGGTAGGTAAACGGGAGTGTGCTGGAGCCGATACCCACGTACCCTGGACCGACTGGAAATTCCTCGATTGCGCTTTTGGACGTGTAAGCACTATTAAATTTGATCATCGAATTCTGGATGCTCAAGGCGAAGTCATTCAGAGGAACTAATGGAATGTATGGACCGTGGCAAGACGTGGGTGACCCTGCGCATTTATGTTCTCGAGCTTACATCTCCTTTGCAGGTGACAAGATTGTATGCGCTCTTCCCTGACAGTAGACTTGTAGATGAAAGTGAGCAATAGTGGCACGACGTCTAATTGACTGACCTGATAGCTCTCAGGTGGACAATGGGTCATCCCTTGCAGTACATCTGCCACAATGGCATTTAGTTTTGGGTATGTGACAGTCACTTTATGAGTTTTCGCTGGCGAATGTAGCAGAGATGGGACCGCGTTCGTTCTCCAACCCACTGACTATATGATTGGTCCTGCGGCGGGTGATTCTTCACTATGTTTGTGTTGGCCTAAAGCTTCGCCGCCCAATGCAAATGGTATCGACTGGCAGCTTGGTGAGGCCAACAACTAATCCTTTCACGTGGGTGTTGTAATGCCTTTCAGGGACGCCGTTTTTACGCACTGTATACTCTGTCTGGAGGTGAGCTCGAACAATTTTTGCGCCCAATTATCGCAAGGCTCACCCAAACAGCTACGGGATTGATTACGTTCAACCTCCAATGATTGGCTTATATCCTCTAAGAAACTCTTCAGCGCCTATTGATTCGCCTGCTGCCATCAGTGCATACTTTTCCTCTGTTTCTGCCACCGTGGAGACTACACTGCCAAACTATCTGTTAGCGACACCAACATTTACGACGCCTCCCTACGCCTTCAACACTTCCGTCCCTGTGGCCTTGGGTGAAATTGTAGGTTCGGACCTTGCGACTAGCACATACTCGCCGATACCCGCTTCAGTCGCGACGGGTGCCACTGCGCTCCCGGTGCTTTTGGATCAATATACCGTGATTGCGACTGACTCACAAGGCATCGTGATAACGTCTACGTATCACCTCGCGGAACCTTCTGTGGTTCTCGGAGAGCCTCCAGGACAGAATGGCGCTCGGACACTACGAGCGTCGGTCACTGCGCTTGGTTGTTCACTACTCGTGGCATTTTGTGCGATTGCGTGGATATTCTAGGAAACATTTCTTGTATGTCGTGTTCTTGTCTGCGGTGGCCTCTTACTTTACACTCTTTCACGGAAGGACCCTTTGATTATTGTATTATAGTTAATCTATTCACGCTGCTTTCATTGCGCTCTGATGGTCAAATAGCTGCTGCACACTCCTCGCGTGTCATACTATAGGTACGCTACGGCCAATATATTGTTTCCTTTACGTTGATGCAGACAGGAATGATCTAATCCTGGATGGTATTTTATCATTGTGACTTTGACACTGACGCTGATCATTGTCTTAAGGAAGAGAAAGAACCTGGGGATTGAATATCGAGACACCAGGGCAAGCCGGATTCTGGATTCTGGAACGGCCGGCGGTCAGCGACCAGCGCACTCGGTAACTTATTTCTCAGATGTCCTCGGGCAAGCCTATGTGTTTTTGTTTACCCAAGTCACAACTACGTCACTCCATTCCGTGCTGGAATTCAAAGGGGTCTCCTTTCTATCATCAGCTGCGTATTCACGACACAATGCCCGCCCAGCTTCTCGCTCAACCCAATCCGCCCCCTGACCCTTCCCATCTCCCAGATGTCGTGCTCGATTGTCGTGCACAGGTCACCGCTGACCCAGTCATCACTCTCGAAGAGCTCGCCTCGCTTCGCAGGTTTAGGCGAGCTGCGAATTACATCGCTGCCGGTAACTAGCCTCTGGTTCGAATATCATCGTGCTCAGGTGCCTCTCTAGCGATGATCTTCCTTAGGGACAACGTTTTCCTCGAGCGCAAGCTCACTTCAGATGACATCAAGTACCGCTTGCTCGGTCATTGGGGAACCTGCCCTGGTCTCACCCTTGTATATGCGCATCTGAATCGCATTATCAAAAAGACCAACCTGGATGTTCTACTCGTCGTGGGGCCTGGTTAGTTTTTTGCCTGGTACGTGTGCACGTGCTGACCATTTTATAAGGCCATGGTGCTCCCGCCATCCTTTCCTGCTTGTGGATGGAAGAAGCTCTTGCGTCTTTCTGGCCGCGTTACTCGCGTGATCGAGTTGGATTAACGAGGCTCATCACAAAGTTCAGTACTCCTGGGGGATTCCCGAGGCAAGCACTGCGTCATAATCATTCATTTAGTGTTGATCGGTTGCTAGCCACATCAATGCCGAGACGCCTGGCTCCATCCACGAGGGCGGAGAGCTAGGATATGCCCTCAGCGTGTCATTTGGTGCCGTTATGGACAATCCGAACCTTATCGTTACCTGCATAGTTGGTGACGGAGAAGCTGAGACAGGCCCCACAGCTACTGCATGGCATGGGTACAAATATATTGATCCTGCAGAGTCGGGTGCTGTCCTGCCCATTCTTCACCTCAACGGCTTCAAGATCTCGGAGCGTACCATCTTTGGGTGTATGGACGATAAGGAGTTGATTGCGCTCTTCAGGTTAGCACGTCGTCATTTTCAGGATGTGCATTGACGCATCCGTCTTCAGTGGTTATGGTTACCAAGTCTGTATCGTCGAAGACTTGGAAAATATCGATAGGGTCCTCGCTGGTGCTATGGTGTGGGCTTTGAGCGAGATTTCCCGTATTCAGCACGCGGCGCGCTCAGGAAGCCCTATCGCCAAGCCTTGTTGGCCGATGATCATTTTACGAACCCCGAAAGGTTGGACTGGTCCCAAAGAGTTGCATGGAGAATTTGTCGAGGGATCCTTCCGTTCGCATCAAGTACCGCTTCCCAACGCCAAAACGTCGAATGAAGAGCTCAAGTTGTTACAAGATTGGTTGGCCAGCTATCGCCCTGAGGAACTCTTTAATCCCCAAGGTTCACAAGGCGAGGTCGAGGGCGCACCCATAAGGGAGGTTACGGAGATCATCCCTGTGGCCAGAGAGAAGAGGCTTGGCCTCAGGAAGGAGGCCTATGCAGCCTTCCAGCCTCTGGCTGTTCCCGATTGGGTGCCATTCTGCGTCGCAAGAGGCAGCGAGGTGAGCTGTATGAAGGCTGTCGGAACCTTCCTGCGCGACGTCATCCAAGAGTGAGTGCTCTATTCATCTCAGCATCGCTACAACTTATATTCGTCGGCATCCCATAGCAATCCTAAAACGTTTAGGATTTTCTCCCCTGATGAGCTGGTTTCGAACAAGTTGGATGCCGTATTCGACGTTACCGGTCGAAACTTCCAATGGGACGTTGCCTGCCGCGGTCAGGGAGGGCGCGTTATCGAGATCTTGTCCGAACACACTTGTCAAGGCATGCTCCAGGGGTATACACTTACGGGCAGGACAGCTCTCTTCCCGACGTACGAAGCCTTCATAGGCATCGTCCACACTATGATGGTACAATACAGCAAGTTCACGAAGATGGTATGTACGATGAAGTCGTTCTCTACGATGTGTTGACGATTTCCGCCATCTAGGCTTTTGAGACTGATTGGCGCCATGACGTTGGGTCTGTCAACTATCTGGAGACCTCTACTTGGGCTAGACAAGAACATAACGGTTTCTCGCATCAAAATCCCTCGTTCATTGGTGCTGTACTCAATTTAAAACCAAGACTGGCGCGCGTGTATCTCCCGCCTGATTCCAATTGTTTCCTTTCAACTATGGCGCACTGCTTGAGGGCAAAGAATTACATAAATCTCATGGTCGGTAGCAAGCAGCCCACTGCGGTGTGGTTGAGTCCGGAAGAGGCGGAGCGCGTATGTTGTTTTGCCCCCTTAGTTGTCATTGACTGATGTTCGCGAAGCATTGTGTCGCCGGTGCCTCTGTCTGGAAATTCGCGAGTAGTGATGAGGGTGAACATCCGGATGTGTAAGCAAATACGTTCCGATCGCGTTTTGCTTCTAACGAGCGTGCCAAGTGTCCTTGTTGGAATCGGTACAGAGGTTACATTTGAGGTCATCGCGGCGGCCGCTCTTCTTCGCAATTTAATCCCTGCCCTACGGGTCCGCGTCGTGAATGTGACGGATCTAATGATCCTCGAACCGGCCGGGCGTCACCCTCATGCCCTGAGTGATGAAGACTTTGACTCCCTCTTCACCTCGGATAGGTCTATCGTCATCAACTATCACAGCTATCCGATTGAGCTCAAGGGTCTACTCTGTGGGCGGCCTAACCTCGAAAGGGTGTCGATTGCAGGGTTAGTTGTTGCAATTTCGTGAGTGAATTCAGTTGTTAACGGTGATGAGCAGGTATCAGGAAGAAGGGACGACGACATCTCCTTTTGACGTTGGTTTTCTGTTTTGGCTATCGTTCTGTACTGACAGGACATGCTTAGATGATGCTCTGCAACCACGTTTCACGGTACCATGTTGCTGCAGCGGCGGTTCGTGCGGCAGCAGCCCACAATGCGAAGGTAGCAACTGAGGCTCACGAATTGGCGAGTTATATTATGCACCTCGCCGCAAATGATAAGGCGTATATTTACCGCGAAGGGCGAGGTAAGCCGACTCCAAACTCGTACCTCTGGGCCGCGGTTTGACTGCTCATTAGATCCCGACGGTACTTTTGATATTCCTGTTTTTAAAAGTGTCTAGGTGTGGCAAGTTTGAATGTTTACCGTTGTAACAATAGTTTTATGAATCGGAAGCATCATATAATCCCGTTGAGAATGGGTCCCAAAAAGCGACAGGCCTGGGACTCGAACCCAGAATCTCTAGCGCCGGAAACTAGCGCGTTACCATTACGCCAACCCGCCGTCAACAGCAGACTCGCCCGCTACTCACCTGATAGGGCGATCACACAGTGATGGCCCTATCAAGTACTAGCAGGTTTAGGCTGTAGGTCTATAACTCATATGCCACAAGCTGACAAAACGCGTGTTTTCCAGTGACAGCCCTCATATCCACCGATTATGTCTTCAGGCATTGCGCCAACCGATACTCTAGTGCCATTACGCGTGGAAGAAGAGATAATACACACAGAAGAGAATATTCGTCAACAAACAGTCACGTTCCTGTCAAACCTTTGTGCTACAAAGAATTCATTCTTGCCTGTTTTCCGTCTTCCACCCGAAACGCTCGAAATTATATTTATCGGTGCACGGAAACCCTGGAAATTACTAATGGGAGTATACCTGCTCTCCGTACACTTGAACTCGTTTGCTGTCCGCTCACTCAACTTGAGCAGATTGAAAATACTTTCTATCTGCAATGTTCGTTTCGCCTTCCCGTCGATGGTTGACTCCCTTGAGGTCCTGAGGAGCATGGAAGAGGTCACCACCTTGCGTCTCGTTGGCTTCCTCCCTAGCGCCCAAGGTTTTCTCTCTAGTGGTGGACTCGGGATTTCCCCAAAAATCAGTTTGCCGCATCTGGCTCTCCTGTCAGTCTCTGGACCGCTATCAGCAGTCATTGCATCGCTCTCTTGTGTCAACATGCCATCAAAACCACAGCTTATCCTAGACCTACTATTCGAACGCGGCTCCTCTGCTAGCGATTATGCCCCGATCTCTTCGTTTCTTGCACATCGATTCAGTACGCCCGAACATCTAGCGACTGGCCCGGCCTTTCGTTCGTTGATCATTGATACCATTCTCACTACTAGTGTGACTTTCAGTTACGCGGAGCGCGACTGCTGCCTTCCTTCTGTGTTGGAAGAGCTGGGTCATGACATTCCTCTCCAGGTCTCCCTCATGGATGAAATGGATGAAACAGACTCGACGGAGTCGATAGACGATATGACTCACTTGGCAGCCAAAGATGAATGCCACATTGTCAGAGTCATCGTTTATTCTCTGCCCTTGACAAACGTTCAGAGTCTCCACCTCATCCGACCTTGCAGGGGTGGGCCTTGGAGGGAGATATTGGGGCACATGGATGGCTTATGGTACATCAAGCTGAGCAACGCGTTGATACCGGACAATCTTGTGCGGTCCCTTGTTACTCGCGACTCCAAGAAGAATCCGGGTGGGCGGCTCATTCGTGCTCAGGGCCCGGCTTTGGGTCATACTCTCGCACCGGCGCTGGAGGGGTTGGAGTTGTACCAGATCACCTTTGCACCCGATGATGAGTCGCAGTGGCCGGGTTACATGTCTCAAAGGTCGCTCCATAATGCCCTCTACTCGCAGGATCCGAGTGACTTTGACTGAATGTAAAGTCACAAACGAGGAAGGGAAATATTCCAATATCTAAATCACAAGAAATAGCTGACTGTAATCCATGGTAACCAGCGAGTTTGCATCGTGTTGTAGTATCCTTCTCACTCACTTACCACTTGATCAGTCTTGGCTGGTGACATGTGGATGTGCTTGTCTCAGTCATTGGTCAATATCAGTCTACATCAAGGTCATGACGTGCTATTAAGAGACATGCTCGCTGCTGGCGGTGGCGACGTATTGGTGTGCCAACAACGACAACGACGGGGCGTACAACGTGTACTCGCCGTTGTCGCATAAGTCAGGGGCAATAGAGTAGTTCCCACGTCAACACTTCACACAACGATCGCAGCGACGCACCTGCACCCTTGTAAGTCTCTGTGAGTCATCGTGCGTACTGATTATGTTGACTCTTCTAGTCATGTCGAGCATAGGCATTGCGGCAACTGCTCTAGCTAACGTGGAAGAAGAGATAGTCCGTACGGAAGAAAATATCCGCCAACAAATAGTATTACTATCCAACATTTGTGCTGAAAACAACTCATTCTTGCCCGTTTTCCGCCTCCCACCCGAGACGCTCCAAGCCATATTTATTCATGCTGCACGCGAATACCACGAAAGTGACTCTGGCGGACGCCGCTTGGCTTGTACTCCCAGCTGGGTCAACGTCTCATATGTCTGCCGCCATTGGCGCAGTATCGCCCTCAATTGTGCGACTCTCTGGACCTTCCACTTTAACCTATCACCAAGCTGGACGCAGCGGTTATTGCTTAGGTCAAAAGAAGCGCCGTTGAAAATGTCATGCTCATCCCTGACCAGTGATCAACAAGAAGACATGCTCTGGTGGCAGAGTCTTGTGGATTGCTTGCTGGTGCATTCAGAACGGATTCAGGAGCTCCGTTTAGACCTTCCAGAATTTTTTCTTCCAGACACGTTCTCCTTTCGCGCATCTTGTTTAGAAGTCCTGGAAATGCGCTTCTTGGTGAGCCCGCTGAAGGAACTCTTGGATATTACTGGCGGGAATACACCTGTTCTCCGTATACTCAAACTCGTCTACTGTCCGCTGCCGCGTTCACTCAACCTGAGTGGATTGAAAACATTTTCTGTCTGCAACGTTCGTTTTCCCTTTCTGTCCATGAACGACTTCCTTGAGGTCCCGAGGGGCATGAGAGACCTCACCATTTTACGTCTCGTGGATTTTCTCCCTAAAATCCATGGTTTTCCATCTAGTAGTGGCCTCGGGATTTCCTCAAGAATTGATCTACCTCATCTGGCCCTCTTGTCGGTCGCCGCACCATTGTCGGCAGTCATTGCATTGCTCTCTTGTGTCAACTTCCCGTTGAAGACACGACTCGCCTTAGAACTGTTATCTGAACGTGGCTTCTCTACCAGCGATTATTCCCCGATCCTCTCATTTCTTTCGCGGCGATTCAGCACATCCGAACAACGGTCTTCTTCCAACCCAATCTTTCGTTCGTTGATCATCGACGCCGCTTTTACCCCCAGTTTGACTCTCAGTTCCTCGGAGCTTGATTGCCACCCTTATTCGCTGTGGGATGAGCCGTGTCATGATGTTCCTCTGAAGATTACACTCAGAACAGATGTGGACGAAGCAGACTCAATGGAGTCGATACAGGACATAATTAGCGAGGAAGACGAACACTTCATCATCAGAGACATTATTTGTTCTCTAGCATTGACAAGCGTTCGTAATCTCCACGTCTATGCGTGTCGTGCTTCGTTGGCGTTCATATGGAAGAAAGGGTGAGATTGATGAATAGCTATGTGTAGATACAAAGGAAATACGCAAAGGAAATGGAGTGGGCGAAAAGCCGCAGGCTTTTCCGGCTCGAAACTGCAACCCGGGAAGAGCGAGCTGTGTACCCTGCTGATTAGGAGTGAGCGACGCATCACAGTGAGTGATGCCCGGGTTATAGGAGCTCG
>JBBPUC010000088.1:0-56503 GCA_038094375.1 Tubosaeta aff. heterosetosa
CTATGACCACACTTATACATATCTCGATCTGGTTCGGGGCCGACCGGAAAAACAAGTCGATCTCAGATGGTCGGATAAATTCAGATGACCGCAGCGCCGCCAAAGTGGAGGAACGGGCTCGACCACGATCCCCCTCTGACCGGGATTTCCAGCGTAGTGGCGGAGTCGACGTGGATGCAAACACGCCCAGTATAAAACGGTCCATGCGCTACGGGTGGTCGTTTGTCAATATACACACGATTGATACATACCAAACATATTCCTGAAGTACGACTTCCACGTTGAAGAGGTTATGACTGTGTTCGAGCCGAGCGACTTGAGCATAAAGTGGTGTCTGACAAAGTCTTGGCGAGCCGCTACTTGCCAGAGCGCGAATGGGCGTAGGGATACAAGATTGCAGCATCCCTGCTGATTTAGAAAACCGTCTCTCACAAACGTTCACATGTAACTGGATTGTAAATCGATTATGTGTCTGGGATCTTCTCCCGCATTCAGCTTCCTATAATCGAGGGCATCGACGTTCTTGTTATAAAAGAATCTTCAAGACCAGACATTCAAGCGTGCTGGACGGCCGTCGAAAAATCATGTTTGTCCGATACACTCGCCTACTTGACGCTCTATGGCTGCGCCTCTGACGGCGATGCGGAGAATCTTGTCAACCAACAGACGCTTCTACACCTTATTTTTCGCAGCGTCCCTCGTGCCTCTGGTAACGTCTACACAATAGACATTCACTTGCTAAACCTGACAGATGCCGATGTGCTTGATCTGGTGTCTGCATCGCCTTCCCTCGAGAGACGTATCGGAGAACGGACGGCGGGATCACGCTCAGTGGGCTGGAGCAGCGCCCACGACGTTCCGTCTTCGAATAGTACGTTCCATGCCATGTACACAAAACGTACCCTCATGCATTAAACACGTCGTTCCTGCCTTGAAAGCAGCTTGAGATGAATTTTTTGTACTTGCATATCTTACTCTCGATCTGGTGACACCGCGCTCAACTTCAGCTAGGACCCTTTGCGCTTGGACCGATACAGGAGGGGGCGGAGATCAGGTGAGGCTGCGCTGTTGTGGAACCGTGTGAGTGATGAGATGAAGATATCGGCCCTCGAGCCTGCTTTTCTCACTGCTGCCATCTTTTACGAGAAATTGTGTGAAAAATCTCGTCCGGTAGAAACCGAAGAAGACGTGATGATAGAGGCAGGGGTCCAGGCTGGTGGAAATAGTTTTTCAACACCATCACTGTGCCCATCCTCGATCCGCGCGCCTTCCGGATTTCCCTGCTCGCTCTCTAGGCAGCGTCTCGGGTCCTTAGTAGCAACGTTTATCTTCCGGTCGTCTTTCATTTGCAAATTGTGCGATGTCGCCAGCCATACACGTGTCGTCACAAGTGTCTTGGCGCCTGAATGGTGTGTTATCACCGACTGAAACCCATTGTCCAGACCTCAGAAGCGGATGATAGAACACCCATCGTCAGTATTAAATTGATCAGGGAACAGCGCCAAGGTGCATACATCCACATTTATACCTACCGAGAAGCCATCATAAGCCGCCAATTCCAAGACGCATGTATACGACAGGACTGAGAACTCACATGACTGAAACAGAGTTTGCGCTGTTACTGCCAATGGACAAGATGCTCTGAACGCACCCCTTGATGGCGCCATTTTGATATCGACGATAGATGTAGCTGCGGGGTGCGGCCCGCTTCTTGTGCAGCTGAGGAAGATACAGATAAAAGGTATGCGGGACCCAGTCTTCAATATCGATGGCCATAAGTGTGACCGCACATTCAACGATCCGTTCTTGCAGGACGACTAGGGGACTCTGACGGGCGCTCTTGCAATCCTCGATCAAGGTCTGCGTGGGTTCATCTAATTTCCACCCGTAAAGGTGGCGAGTTCTACGCCCCAAGGTCCGGGAACGGTGCCTGCCACGAAACACGATCTCCCAAGCATGAACATGGATGGTGCAATGACCCGCCTCACATGCAGACGGACCGGTTTGCATTCTTGAGTATCACCAACCTAAGCCCATACACAAGACGCCGGTCCTGAACTTCCCTTCTTGTCGTATCGTGAGTGAATGATGAGGCAGACACGTTCGTTCGCCATATGTTACTTTGGTTGTGTTTTGCACTGTCCCACATTGCATTTACTACCTGATTGAACTGATATGTTATCCTCATTGTGAGTCCGAGTCTCATCCTGGCCCGATACTCGAGAAAAACTTTGCACCATGTGCGTCTCGGCGCTTTACACAGGGTTCCAATTATATTTTTAGTCGATCATGGTCCAGACTCGAATAATCCCGCGGATTCAGGTTCAGGTTCTCCCAGTCATGATGTTGGGTCCCGTGATGACTCGAGTTCGCCGTATATGCAGAACGGAAACGATGCGTACGTAGCTTTCCCGTCCTATTCGCAGGTGGAGATGCCTGACCGTAAGGCGTAGATGAACTGTCTCCGAGAAAGCCATAATTTTGAGTTTACTATTTCAATGCGCGCTAATCGATGTGAAGCTACCACAAACTTACTGAGGCCGCGTCGCTGAATGTAGAAAAAAGGATCCAGAGCAATGAAACAGGACGCTGATTTAGTGAGCTCGTCGCTAACTTCCCATGTTTGGATTATCTGTATAAATCGCATACCAGGTTAACTCAAAATTGGTTCAGGGAGGTGGGTGATACAGGGTTTTGCAAACCACATTTCGCGCTGGTCGATCCGCAGTTCAAGTTTCCGTATTAGCTTTGGGTGGGCCACGAAAACGTATAAATACAGGCTTTGTCTGACTGACCGTCCACCAACACATTCTAGTACTCGACGATGCCTACTCCTGCTGACGGCGTATACAATATCCACAATGTTCAATTCAATAGCTCTGTCGTTGACCTTGTGAATGGTCGCCCGAATGCGGCGATCGCCACTTGGGAGCCTGGGACCTCCACCAACCTGCGGGTGTGTGCACTGATATTTTTTCTTTGTATAGACGCGGCTCAACTTGTCTCCAGTGGATTGTCAAGAACCTCGGGAACGACAGGTTCACCCTTGAGAACGATACTGCTAGGGGCAACTATGCGAGCACCGCCCTCTATTCCAATGTATGTCTACGTGTACAAAGCTACTAACTAACTAACACTCATCTGTGTTCCTGATAGAACGCTGGGCTCTCCGGTACTCAAAACCCAACCTACTGGACTTCTCGTCGGGTCGCTGAAAACGTATACACGTTCGTTCTCCGTACTACTACCTTATTTTTAAATTCTTAGCTAACATGTTCCCGCTCCTTACCCAGCATCGAAGCTGACAACTTGCAATGGGAAATTGATCAGTCTGGCAAACGTGTGGCGGTGAGATGCTTTCTTCTCGTATAAGTCTGCAGGACACATACATGTGCAACAGGTCTATCTAGTCCCTTTGGCTCAGAGTCCCGCGACCAAACAGCAGTGGAAGTTTGTGCGTGTCTGATGAGTGGCTCGTTCGTCAACACCACCGTCGGATGTTCGAAGGTCTTCTTGTGGCGAAAAAAGGAAAATAAGAAAAAAGGTTTCGATGTATGTACGATCTCATAGCTGGAGGCGTTCGAGTTTTGTGTTCGATTTGAGAGGAATGGGAATGGAATGCGTTTGTTGTTTGTGATAACAAGATTGGCATTGAAGCTTGAAGTCCTTTCCAACAGTAATCTCTGCACACCAGATTACCAAGTGCGTGTCAATCCCGCATGCTTCACCAATGGTAGCAAGACACCGCGGCTTGCACAAACTGACTTCATTACTTGGGCAAGCGTCTGCTGCTGATCGAGCTCAGAGAGAAAAATATCCGGGTTCCAGTTGGGAGTTACACTCCAATCCTCGTGCTATCTCCCCTCCTTCGGTCGGATTTCGAACCTTGGGATATTCCCCTGATTCTCTGTTCAGAATCGCAACACTGTGTTTTTTTTGACACGTCCTAGTCCTAATACCGTTCTGTGGTCTTACGATCACAGAACACCAAGGCGAAGAAACTCGTTTCTTCGGTCCGAGGAAAAAATGCACTTACGCATGCCCCGTTATACAGGGTGTGGGGAGCACCGTACGCTACCTGGTGTCCTTGGTCGGTGGTAACAGCCACTCACTTACAATACTGTGTTGATGGGGTATTTTGATCACTATGTTAACGTCACGTTATCATCATGGTTGAAAAATTCTGCCAATCTTTGCCCCTAGAGTTTGTTTCTACGATACCTTGTCACTGGGCATGTGCGTCTGGAAGGAAAGGAACAGACCTGGGGGAAGATGAGGTAACAGCCATCTTTGATGTGCGGTGAAGAGGACGAGGATTAGAATCCTATCTATAACTACAAGAAAAACTGGGGTTCATTGCTGGTTACAATATTATCGATTTTCACACCGTGGTTAATTTTACAATTGGATTTCCCCAATGATGACAGCGTCTACCCATTCCCCAACTTGGAGTTGCGATGGGCCCCCTTCTTGGAGGGTCGGCAGCTGCACGAGTGCGTTGGCCCCGCTGAGGCTCGCCACGCGGCTTGACCTCTGACCACCTGTACTGCACGCCTTGAGGCCCTCCGGAGCGGCCCTCACGATGACCCGATGGAACTCGACTCGGGTGTCGAGACGCATTGGAGTTTGAATCTACCCGGCGTCGACTACAGTCAATCATGCCAGCATCACACGACGCACCTGTACTTTAACGCGCGGGAGCTGGCATCTCTCGATCGGCCACCCACCCAGTTTCCTGAGCGCAGGTACCACGAACACGTGGAACGCCACAAGTGCCGACGCCGGGTTTCCCGGGAGCGCGAACAACCACTTGCGGGCGCCTTGAACAGGTATGCTCGCAAACGTCGTTGGCTTCCCCGGTTTCATTGACACACGGCCAAAGTGGATCGTGCCATCGAACCGTCGCTCTATGACGGGTTTGACGAGGTCGCTGGCGCCCATCGAGGTGCCGCCCGTAGTAAGCAGTAGGTCCGCTTCTTGGAGCCCCTTAGCGATGGCTTGGACGTGTGCGTCGACGCTAGAGGTTTCCTCAATCGTGTTGTCGCTTCTCGAGCTAAAAGCTTTGGACGTACTCGTCGGGGACTATTCCGAGATCGAGGACTGTGTATCCCATGCCCTGTAGCGTTGCTTGCAACGAGGGGCGATTGGTGTCATATATCCCTCCCCATCCGTCACTGGGAAGAGGATTCGGTGATTTAAGGTCCAAAATTTCGTTGCCTGTGCTCAAAAGGGCCACGATGGGCTTGCGTCGAACCTTGACCTAGTCGTCGCATTGTCAATGGGGCACACAAATAGCAAACACCTGACTGACCTCTGTTTTTCCGACAAACGCTAGGGTACCAATTTCGCCTCCCAGACTCGTAATCACGTCGTCCTTTTTCAATACCAAATCCCCAGTGCGTACGTCCGAACCTGGAAGTCTCACGTTTTCTCCCTTGGGTACTTGTACCAGTGTCTTTACTTGTTTCTCTTCGACGTCTTCGTCACTGGCGTCCTTGACAGTAGACACAAGTTCTGTATCTTCTACCATGATAACGGTGTCCGTCCCAGGAGGGAGTGGTCCGCCTGTGTTGACGCGGAAAATAAACCCCTGTGGAATCTCCCCTGCAGAGGCAGTCGTTTTCCAGGTCAGCACATTGTAGACCCCAGGCGGGTCAGAGGCTATTAGCACAGGGTCATTGACGATTCTGAGTACGAATGCATGGACGCCTAACATCGAAGTGCGTAACCATCCACGTTAGTGGTTTGCGAAGACGGCACGTTTCGAGGAGCATACACATCCTCTGCGAGAACGTGTCCCGCAAGGGCTGGGGTGACCTATACAGCGCACCGATAAGCGTCGATAAGCGGTCGGCGCCAATTACGAACTGGGAGCTCGACAGGCTCCAAAGGTTGGATTTCTGACAAGATGAGCTGGAGCGCTGCTTCGAGACTGATTTGTGGATATGGCGAAATACGATGGCGACCGGGAGCTGCAAACGCGCCTGAGGTACATGTCATTGTAGTAATGCTGCTTGCTCACCAGGCGCAGATGGATCATGAGAGAGTAGCGTCCTGGGTTGAGGAGGATTATGTCCGTCGTGATGATGATGATGGTGGTGGTGGTGGTGGTGATCGAATGTGTTTTCAGGCTGTCCAGGGATGGTATGGCCGGTCCCTAGTGCAGCATGTACTTGCTTTCCGCTCCCTCCCTTGATAAGATCGATCGCGTGGGCTACAACGCCATTGGAGAGGAGGGTCTCCATATTCTCCCTAACAGCCTTGACACTTCCAGGGAGCGTCACTACGAGCGTGTTTCTGACGGTTCCTGCGACTGGTCTGGACAAGGCCGCGAGCGGTGTGTGTTTGATCGAGGCGGAGAGGAGGAGATGTACGATCCCCGACGCATGGCGCTCGATCAAGGGAAAAATTGCCTATCACGCAGAGGCTCGATCAACGGTTCCGAACGGCTGGCGGGTGACGGTACCTCGGGCGTTTTGTCCCTCACACCGAATCCAGTTCCGCCTGTGGTGATGATCCAGTCTACCAAGCCGTGTTCAGAGTGGTCCTGGACGGTCTGGCGGATGCGAGTTTCGTCGTCCGGGAGAAGGGTGGTCGTTATCTCTTGATAGCCGTGCTGGACGAGGATCTTTTGGATTTCAGGGCCAGACAAGTCTTGACTCTGACCCGAAGAGGCACTGTCACTGACTGGAGGACGGTAAGCCTTTGGTTGTAGCAGGCACGACCGGTATACCTGTGAGGACCAAGACTTTGACCGCAGAGTTCATTTGAATATGTCGCCAGCGATGGTGGCAACCGTCAAGACGCGTAGTTCGACTGACATCCACAGCTCAGAGTCATAACCGGACCTTTCATCCCCGATTTTCCTTGAATTCCACTACGACATACTCAAACGACAGTCTCTGTATTCAGTTCAACTATTCCGCGTCTTGGGTGGGCTTCGGCGAGCACAAAACACGGCCGTGACTTGTACCAGCTTCGTTTTCCTACCCCAGTCACAACTTTTGCCATGGTCAGAAGCAGTCATCCAAGACAACAGCCGACTACCTTGCACGCGCAGTCTTCGATGACCTGTTCCCCAGGCGCCGCCAGACCCTTCAGGATTACGGGTTTGACCGTGCGGTTATCGTCCAGGAGAATGCTTTTGCTAGGCTTGTATCAGGGTGCGTCGCGTGATTTTTAGTGAATGCAATCTTTCTTGACTTGCACCACCAGGCCTCATTAAAATCCAGGGCATTTCACCCAAGACCATCCACAATTGGCGCGTTCGTGGCGTCCTGTGGATGAGATAAAGGCCGCGTTCTACAAGTTCCCGGGGGGTCCTATTTTTCCTGGTTTTGTAAGAACCAACACATCCTTACGTTGGCTGGCCGGCCTCTCTCCGACAATGAAATTCGCGCTGGGGGATTCACTGGAGGGACTGCTTCATCGGGCGCCAGCATTCATGATGAGGGGGTGAAGATGTATAGGTTTTCCACACCGCAGGTCTCACCGCTCGTTTGGCTTGCTTTCGGTGCAGTATTTGTCAGTCCTACAAAGCTTTGGGCGCAAACACGATCATTCTAGTGCTGTCGTGAGTTGTACTTTCATAGTGAAGCGCTGTCATTCGCTATTAGATGTTTTTTGGACTTCATGCTACCATTGGCACATGTGTTTCACTTTCTTGTGGTCAACGCTCATGTCATCGACACCACCACCACATTGTACTCCGTCTTTTGTCCGACGCATGGGTGTATGTAATAACACTTTCATTTACTTTTGCCAAGTCCGCTAAATACCGCAGTGCTTTGTCGCTGCATATCTTTGACACGTGGCGAGGTGCCTGAAGCGAGGCTATCTGAGCGCCTAGCCTTCTAACCACAGCTCCCAGTCGTCTCCTGCTTCAGCCATGGGTCGTCGCCGCAAAACTCAGAACCAGGCACATAAAACAACGGCAGACCATCTTGCACGCGCAGTCTTCGATGACCTCCTTCCTGAGGATCGCCAAACCTGTGAGGATTACGGGTTTGATCGTGCGGTCACCGCCCAGGAGAAATGTTTTCTGCTAGGCCTGTATCAGGGTACGTTCCACGATCTCGCAGTGAACGCCGTCTTCTTGACCCGCACCATAAGGCCTCATCAAATTCTTAGACATCTCACCCAAGACGATCCACGATTGGCGCGTTCGTGGCGTGCTGGTGGATGAGATAAAGGCCGCATACTACAAAATCCCAGAACGCTCCAGGGGGCTCTATTTTCCCTGGTTCTTACAGAACCAACATATTGTTGCACTAGCTGGCCAGCCTCTCTCTGACAAAGAAATGCGCGACCACAGCGACGCCCTATTTCTACACGCTTGGAGATTCACAGGAGGAAGCGAAAGGGATTCTCCGGAGCACGTCAGAGCTACTCTCGCACGCAAACCCACCGACGAACAAAAGTGTCATACCATGTATACACTTCTCTTGTCCTTTTGGTCCCCTTCCCCAGATTTCGACCTTTGGATTGATTTCGGGTTTGCGTCCTGCACATCTGAAGGAGAAGAAAGGGTCCTGTGTGGCCATTATCAACAGCTGATCAAATTGTGCACCTTCAAGGAGTTTTCCGACGCATTCCGTAATCGTCGCCTTCTTAGCCTCTTCCTTTCCAAGGGTGTGCAGGTGGACTCCAATCCACAACTTCGGGACCTCCTCGCTAGCGACCTTCCGTTCGGTTGGAACAAGTCGGTGTGGAATCTCAAGAGTTTTGTCGTGCGGGATACATCTGCTGACGAAGAATCTGGCATGATCCCTCCCATCATGGCGGATTATGGCTTCATCAATTGCAAGAACGCATCCGAGAGGCGGCAGCTGAAGAAAGTGTACAAGGCTTTCTTCATCAACCACCACGGAGATCCGTTGGCACTTCATGAAGCTTGTATTAAAGGGGACACATACGGCTTTCTTTCCACCATCATACAGGGCCTCCACGGTCCGAAATACCCGCGACTCATGAAAAACCAGTACCCCCTCCCGGGCGTGAACATAGCGGGCTTGACTTGGGCAGGTGACACCCATATCCATGTTGGGGGGCGGCCGCAGCCAAGCGATTCTTCGTTCGGTGACGGGAAGTATGGGGATTACCATGTGTCGTTTCATCCTCCGGGCTCGGCTGCACCGAACGGGTCTTCGTCGGATAGCAACCAAGCTGAGATGCCACAAACAAATCAGACTAGCAATGCGTCAAACCCTCATCTACAACGGGACGTATCAGACAAATCTCTGTCGGGTGATAATCAAGGTGGGAAAGCGCAAGCGCTTGGAGCCAGCCATACGCCAAAGCCGCGTACGGGCACGGATGTATCAAGCAAGTCTTTGTCGGGCGACAACCAAGGAGGGAGGGCGCAAACGACTAACCATGAGCCAAACGCTCATGCGATTCCGAACACGGATGTACTAAGCAATTCTTCGTCGAGTAGGGCGCAAGCAACTAGCCATGTGCCAAATCCTCGTGAAGACCCGGCCGTGTCAAGCAGGTCTTCGTCGGGCGACGCGCAGGGTGAGGTGGCGCAAACGCATGGGACTAGCCATGTGCCAAACCTTCACGCGGACCTGGCCGCATCAAGCAAGTCTTCGCCGGGCGACGACCAAGTTAAGCGGACGCAAACATACGAGGCTAGCCATGCACCAAACCCTTATGCGACCCCGGTTTCATCAAGCAAATCTTCGGTGAATGATAACCAAGGCGAAAGGGCGCAACCGCAGGGGTCTAGCCACACGCCAAACTCTTCTTCGGGCCCGAATGTATCAAGTGAATCTTTCCCGGGTGACATTTATAATGGGAGGGTGCAAGCGTATGCCCAGGCACCTGCATGGCAAGTCTCACCGATCGTTTACTTTGTTCTCGGTGCAGTGTTTAGCAGCGTCATTTGGATGCAAAACCGTTCTTTATAGTGCTTTCGTGAGTTGTGCTTTTTCTGTGTAATGTTCTTGTTCGTTATCGGATGCTTTCGACCAATAACTCATGTCTCTAAGTTACAACACGTGATATCTGTTTCGCTACTTTCATGAGATGCTACATACTTGGAAGTAGTCAGAGTTCAGCGCCAGCGTTATTGGCGTTCATGATGTCCCTGGTTTTTTGACCCGTTTCGATTCTCGATTTTCGATGATATCCAGTGGCAGCGGGTCAAAATCGATTGATCGCCACATGGTTCGGCGCCGCAACACTCAGAGCCAGTCGTCGTCCGATACTACGGCAGACCACCTTGCACGAGCTGTCCACCAGAATGTCGCTCCACAGCATCCTGGGACCTGCGAAGATTTTTGGCTTTAATCGTGCAGTTGGCCCTGAAGAGAAACGTTTCTTACTGGGTTTGTATGCCGGTGCGTTCCGTGACCCCGTCAATGAATGCAATTTTTCTTACCTGTACCGCAAGGCCTTATCAAAGACCAGAACGTTTCACCCAAACCATCCATGATTGGCTGGCCACCCTCTCTCCGACCAAGAAATGCGCGATCATAGTGATGCTGTAATGCTAAGCACGTGGCATTTTACGGGAGGTAGCGAAAGAGATTCTGCGGATGAAATCAGAGCTATGATCGCAAGCGAACCTGTCGAAGAAATAATATGCTATACGCTATACACACTCCTCTTGTCCGCGTGGCTGCCGTCCTCGAGATTCGAGATTTGGATTGAATTCGGGTTTGTGGCGTGCACGTCCGAAGGAGAGGAAAGTGCGTTATTTCGTCATTACCGACGCTTGATCAGCATGTGTACCTTCAAGGAGTTCTGCGACGCACACCGTAATCGTTGTTTACTCGACCTCTTCCGTTCCAAGGGTTTACAAGTGAATGAGAGTGAGCACCTCTGAGCCCTCCTTTCAAGCGATCCAATAGGTCTGAGGAAATCCGTGTGGGTCCTCAAAAAATTTGTCCTGCATGGCGCGTTTTCAATCCGGCGAAAAATTTAGCGATATTGTTCCTCTTGTCCTGGACTATGGCTTCATCAATTGTAGGGATCCGGACGAGTGGCAGCAGCTGGAGAAGGTGTACAAGGATTTATTCACCGTCAAGCATGGGGATCCGAGTCACTGGCACTCAGTGATGGAGTCTTCGTTTTTCTTTCAGACACGACATCGCTCCACCCGAGATACCGGCGACTCCTGGCAAAGCAGCCTTGGTCTTATTACCCGTATAGACCTCGGCCTTCCGCAGGGCAAGCCTTCCCGTTCGTTTTACTCCTTTTCGGTGCAGTACTTGGTGGTGTTTTTGTTATGTTTTGGATGAAAGAGCGTTCGTCGTAATGTTATGTCTCCCTCGTGTACTAGCATTCTTAGCATTCTTGTCTAGTACAACAGCAGACTCTGCACGCACATGTGCCACTTGACCGCCACAGTCTGCGCAGACATACAGACAAACTAGTTGCGCTTGCCAAGTTGAGTGATTGCTACTAGACGGCGGGCAAAGCGCTCGCCCCTTTTTAACCTGGTTGGCTCGTAAAATCCTCCGTTTCGCGTGGATATCGTATACAGGCTTTGGGATCCATCCTTGTGTCAAGAAATAACACGATCCAGTTGGCCGACAAAATTACACGAAGCACACAGTAACGGTAGCTTCGGACTAGGTGCGTGTTGTTCTCGCGTTTGCGCGCACAGAATCTGACGTACATTTTGCACGCAGGTCTTTGTTAGCATCGACAACATCCACGCTATCATTAGTGTCGGTTTAAGCAGGCACTGAAGACCATGAAATAAACTGTATGGGATAGGCTTTGTATCAGCGGATCACAGTCTTCTCATCTGAGAAATCTAGCGAACAGGCAAATCAGTATTTGAAGAATTGGTACCTTTGTCTGCGACATCGTCGACGAGTCTGCATGGATATCGCGGTACCCCTCCAGAATCTCGGTTCGTCTTCTATAGAAAACAAGTCGTAGGAGTGTCATAAGGGCGAGTGGCGCTTCATGTGCGCCAGGGCTACGCAGGCTGCGCAAGAAGCTCATAAAGTTGGCAACGAAGCGCCGACGACCACGAGGTGGGTTGAGGGCTTTATTTCAGGGAGGGTGCAGCATGCCTGCGCACGACCCACAACCTGTTCGTTCATTCTCTCGATTGTTCGTCGCTGGCCTTTATGTCGTCGACAACGAGCGGTGCGTGCCAACAACATGAATCCGCATTGGTCTGATCGTCAGACAAGGAGCATCCCAGCGCGTTGAGCTTGACGCTGGGCACAAAGTGTATGCATTGACATTTACAGAGAACTGCGAGCATCTCGTCAGCGGTGGGGAGAGCGGCGTCCAGGTGTGGCAAGTGAAGGACGGCGAACCATTGATCACACTACGGGTAAAGGGCCGGGCCTGGTGTGTTGCTGCCTCCAAAGACGGAAGATGGATTGCAGCGGGTTGCGAGTGGGGTTCCGTGCTGGTTTGGAATGCAAGGACCTACGAACTGGTCTTTATGGAAAAGAGGGGGGTTTGGTCCATTCTCGACCTCGATTTCTGCTCCGACTCGGTTCGTCTCGTCTCGGCTGACAGCAATGATGACACTGCCACCGTTTGGGACATTTCAGCGCACCGAGAAGTTCGAACGCTCGAGCACAGCGGGTCGGTTCGAGCTGCCAAATACTCTCCGCAAGGCGACCAGATTGCGACAGCCAGTGAAGAATCTATTCGAGTTTGGGACGGCAACAATGGTCGATTACTTGTCGACATCAAGGTCGGAGCAGACTTGCATGGTGGTCTCCTCTGGTTCAAAAAGTACCTGTTCGTCAAAGCCAAGGACAGAAAAATCGAGAAAATTGATACGTCCACCCGGTCAACTATACCTGGGTGGTCGGTTCCTTATGCCGACGTGGTCTCAAGCATTGCCATGCCGCAACACGGAAAGTTCATAGCATACTCTTCAAAGGAGAACATCGCCTTCTGGGACACCACGACACATACTCAACTCGGTCTCGTTCCACAGAGCTGCGACACTTGTCCAATCGCCTTCTCTCCAGATGGTCAGCTTGCCTTTCTTGCACAGAACGGGAGGATCACCATAAAGAACTTATCTTTTATTTCTGTATATTTTATCTCCCGTCTTTTCTCGATTATCTTTTCACATCCTTCTAGGATCCGGACATTCATATCGACCGCGTCGCACTTGATCTGTGGAAGAGCGGTCAACTCATCGACACGGAAGCGTTACTCACCAAGTTAATCACAAAACCAGATAAACTAACCTATCATGTGCTCGCCTGCCGGGCTCTTGTCCGAGTGCGTTTGGGAGAGTGGGATGCAGCACTCGTTGATGCAGAAGAGGTACTTTTGCCTTATACTTATATACATGCATACGTGGATACTCACGCATTTTTACACCTAGTCCGTCAAAATTCGGCAATCCCCCCTCGGTTACATTGCGAAATGTGTTTCCCTCGTCAGAAAGGGAGACAAACACGCTGGGTGTCAAGTGTGCGACATTGCGTTGCAGCGCTTCCACTCGAACCACGTTGCTGTTCTCCTTCTTGTCAAGGTCAGTGTTTCGTGCAGCCGAACCTGGTCTTCATTCAACCTCTTTTTTCCCCCCAGGCTGTTGTCCTGTTCATGGCCAAAGAGCATGATGACGCGATATCACGCATAGACGCCCTCATTGCTATGGTCGACTTCAATGCAACACTATATGTAGTCCAGGTACGTCGTAGTTTGCCGTACTCAGTAGCTGCCACTGATGTTGCTCGCAGGCATACATGTACTTTCTCTGCGGGAACCTGCATATGGAGCGTCGCAATTACAAACGTGCAATTCAATCTTTCAAAGACGCTCAACTTAAATTGGGTAACCGCACTATTCTACCGCCCCTGATCATTTCATTAGTATGTCACCCACTACATCACAGTATGTCGAAACTGATCACAATTGTTCCAGATCTCTGGGTGGAAATTTGACGACCTTACTTCCACAATCCAACGATGTCTTTGCGAGGCCCTCTTAGCAGAGGGTCGTGTGAAGGAGGCTAGCGAGTCTGTATTACGTATGGTCGACCAAAAGATCCATATGACCGAGCCCATCAAAGCGTGGGTTCCTGGTGAGCTGGTGTTCTGCTCCCCGAGTGGCCACGACATTTACGAGCCATCCTTGACCAGACTTCAGGTCTCGATGCCGTAAAAAACTAGAGGCGCTTGGAAAAACTGCTATGAATGCCACACGATATGATGAGGCCATTTCACAGTATACAGTCGCTCTGTCGCTATATCCTACTCTACCAGACCTTCTGGTTAAGCGGTGTAAGGCACATGCTGCGAAGGGCTCATGGAAGGATGCCTTGAACGACGCAAACGAAGTGGCTCGTTTCCAATTAGTTCGGGTTCACGCATGCTAATGGGTACTTAGGTGATCAGACTGGATTCGGTTTCTTGGTTGGGCTATGAGAGAAAGCACGAAGCTTTATGTGGTACCAAACAACATAAAGATGCCATAAATGCATTTGAAACGATGTTATTGAAAATGTCGGAGTCGCCCGATCCAGATATTCGTGGTAGGGTAATCCATGTTATACTGACAAACTTCTATTGATGTTTTCCCATAGAGCGATCTCGTCGCTATGTTAGGCCAGAAGAGACGCGGGAAGCGATTCGTACCGCCATTAAGAAAGCCATTCTTGATTCCCCGCTAGTCCTCATCAATATCAATTCTGGCCGTCTTTGCGACAGATCTCAGCAGGCCGCCGCATTTGAATCGATGCCTATCTTCGCACAGCTTGTCTCAGCCATGACCACCCGCATCGACTACGCTCGTATCGAGCGAGAAGTCGATGATTTCTATCGCTATGCCACACTTTCGCACACGTGGGAAGACGATGAACCCCTGTTTCAAAAAGTTAGGAAAGTTGTCGTGTACGACCTCAAGGGGTCTCCCACTCGCGACAAGCTTCGAGAGTTCTGCAAGATCGTCAGAGAGGAGGGATTCAACTGGGCATGGAGCGATACATGTTGTATCAATCAAAAGGATCATGTCGTACTCCAAGAAGCCCTAGTCAGCATGTTCAAGTGGTACGAAGGCTCTACGCTGACGATTATCTTCCTCCGTGGCGTTGGCCGACTAGCAACGCGCGGCGCTCTGACGAAGAGCAAATGGAATACACGTGGATGGACCCTACAGGAATATCACGCATCCAAGGTAGTCCGGATCTACACCGAGGACTGGACGCCGTACTTGGGTCTTACTATCTCAAACCACAAGGGTTCCCCGGAGGTCGTCTTGGAGATGGAGGAAGCAACCGGCATTTCGGCACAAGCCTTGATGGCGCTCCGTCCAGGTCCAAGCGATATACGCAAAAAACTTTGTCTCGCATCCACACGCAAGACGACAAAGGAAGAGGATGCTGCTTACTCGTTGCTCGGCATTTTCTCTGCGAACTTGACAATTACGTATGGGGAGGGAGACAAGGCACTGGCGCGGCTCTTGTCGCAGCTACTCACGAGCTCAGGGGATTCGAGTATCCTCGCATGGAGGGGGGAATCTGGCAGCTTCAACAGTTGTCTTCCGGCTCAGATCAACGTATTTAGCGAGTCGCCAACCTCACACATTCCGCCACCTATTTCTGACGTTGAGATGGGAACCATCGTCGCAGGGCTGCGGACCTCTTCACTCGACCTTGCCTCGGTCACACGGTTGTACGATACACTGAGGGCACTCTCCATGCCATGCTTTGTAGGGACCGGACAACGGATGAGGCTTCCGTGTCTTGTTTTCGAGACGACGCTTACGGCATCTTCTCGGGGTGGATCAGAGTACGTCTTCAAATTGCACGCTACTGCCCTTGGAGCCGTGGAGATCAAGACCAAGGAAAACCTTGCGCTGCTGGAGTCCCTATCTCTAGTTCACCCTTGGCACGACTTTCTTCTCGACCGTCATCCTATCCGACATGCCGTAGAGACGACGGATCCTGGCCTTTCCAGCGCTTCGCGCGCAGACGACGTGTTGCCGACAGAAAAGGTTCTTCAATTCGTCGCTCGACTGAAGCAACCGTTTGGTGCACTATTGCTCACACCTACACGCCGGAATGCGGAAGAATACAGGAGGGTCGCAGCGGAGAGTTTGATCACTGTTCGGTTGGAGGAGCTCACGCCGGCAACGTTGAACGGACTGATACAGTGTGTACGGATGTTGGATGTTATTTGACGGATTATTGTTTGATCTTCCTCATTACCCCTAGTGTACAAAATAACCTTAGTCTAGTTCCAGGCATAACTATCAAGCAAATCACTATGGATCGTAGTAGCGAATCGTGAACGTTGTCAAAGGTACTATGAGCCGTAAGAAATTGCAGCGTGCTGTGAAATGACAAAGTATAACATAAAGAACGGAGAGTATAACATGTGCGATCAACAAGGTATCATGAAAGGGCAAATAAAAGATAAAAAAATCCAGGTGACAGAAGAGTAACGTACGAGATAAATCCAGAGATGACGGCTACCTTCCAACAGGGAACCGGCCCCACCAAATAATACATCTTAAAATAATCATAACGCAGCTGATGGCTGGCTATTGAACGGAGCGTTGCTTGCGGCGTATTCGCCGTACGCTGCTTGAGCATCTCGGTACAGTGTCTTGAGCAACATCTTTTCCTTTCGGTTGAAGCCGCCCAACTCCCAGTCAGATGGGTGAAAGTCGAGTCTCTGCTTGGCGCAAAGTCGCTGGACAATCGTATCCTTCCACTGCCTCCAGACCTTCGTGTCGGGAAGAAGTTGATCGAGCATGCTTCTCGGTTCTTCAGGTTGAAGAGTGAGGAGGGCGAAGACCACCATGCCTGTGCGCGTGGAAAAGACATATTTGGTCAAGACTGGCCTCCCGAGCACGTTTTCGAGCAAGATCTTCCGTAGGATTTCCTCGTGCGAGGAAGATAGCCACGAGGTGTAGATCCAAGAGACGGCGAGTGAAGTGACGAACATGAATTGACCAAAGAGGGTACCTTGAGGGATGAGGAGGAGCTGGGCGAGGAATTGGATAGTGAAAAGGACGGAAGACCATTGAAGGTTTCGGAACTGGGACTCGGTAGAGAAGGTGAGGGAAAACTTGCCGCGCGTGACACAGGTTACGGCGCCTTCCGCGCCTTTGAGCAGGACAACCTCATCGCCCGAACCAAGGAGGCCATCACCGGCGGGGGACCCACTAGCAGTCGCTGGGTGGGTGAAAACAAGACTCCCCGAGCCAATGAAGACGCAGGATATACCAGCTACAACGATGCCCAAGAGAATCAACGAAAAGGAAACCCAATCTTCGACGAGGCCACAGGCAGCACAAGTACTAGCACTGACGAAGATTGGGATGCTGGAAAAGATAGGGGAGTGGGCGTTGAGGCGCCTGGGGTATATTGTGGGTTCGGGGGCGTGGTTAAGGTTGGCAATCGTGAGGCTAATGGACTTTGTTGTTCTCTCCCCGACAACGATCTTTCCTTGGAGAGAGGCACACTCATTCATGAAGAGGACAGCCGTATGACCAGTCTCCTCGAGGATGGTGCCCGAATGGGCGGCTCTAAACGCGGAGCCCTTCAAGCCATCCAGCCGGAATAAAGTGGCAGGGTCGGTATGGACACCCGGGGAAAAGGCGTCATAAAATCTTGACCGTGCGAGAAGACCGAATCGCTTAGCGATCTGATAGGAACCCTGGGAGTTGTACCAACCCAACCATTGCCTGTGCTCAAAGACATGAACTATGGCCATGGCTGACATTGCCTCGTCTCCACCAAACGCTCCTGCGATGCCCGACATATCGAGGGTGAACTTGGACTTGGCGAGCAACGGAGCCGGCAGAAGACGGTCTAGGATGCTAGGGAAGTTGAGGAAGTACATATAAGCATAGATCAAGGAAAAGAAACGAAGGCGTACGAAGGCGCAATGGTCGAATTCATATGCAGTTTGAAGGTTTCAGTATTCCAATCCGGGGATAAGGACGGAAGTCCGAACAACACCAAGATGAATTGTATGACTCCGTGCGTGTGAAGAAAGTGAACAGCGCCGCCGGGGCCGTGCTCTGTGTAATCATGTCAAGGAATTTTCGAGAAAGGAGCACGCGCCACCAACAAATATCTGTGTGTTCCAAAGGTTGCTTCGAGAAGAAACGCGGCACAGCGATCACAAGCGCTGGGGTCAGCCCGGCAGGCGTACATCGAGCAAAAACTATAAAGCCAGGCGGAGGGGGTTCGCCGCAGTGGTTTTGACCATTTCTCGATGGCTTTGGTACTAAGCGGGGGATCAACTTTTTTCTAAATGCTTACAATCGTCCGTTAATAATGAATTAAAGTCGTGGAAGCTGTTCAACGGTCAAGCGCTCACTCAAACACCAATAAACAGTTTGCTGCACCTATTGTAGCCCCTAGCACTGCCTCTTCGCTGTGATCAACTGCAGAATGAACATTGTGTCCTATGAGTTCACATTATCACCTGGAACACAAATTCTTCTAATCTATACAATCCACCTTCCAGCCAGACATATTTTGAGGTTTCAGCTGATCCTTTCTCCTTCGAAGAACCTGCGACTCTGTGTTCACAGTATGTGTGCTCCCATTCGCCGCACTGCCGGTACAAACGTGTGTTGTGTGTACCTTGATAACGAGTGACTGCATCGGTCTGGATCTGGCTTATTCAAACGTCATGGGCTCGCATGCAAGAGTCGGGGTACGTTGAGTTAGCTTGTTTTGAGATTCCCTAGATCGTGAGTCCTCCGAAAAGTGAGGCTGTGGCTAGACGGCGGGCCAAGCCGCGATCGGGGACGCCATTACAATCAATGATACCAAGGTAAAGGAAACGGCGAAGGACGAGCTGCAGGGACCAGGGTGCAACAGGAGGTTAGAAGACTGTCGAGCGATCTGACTACTACGTCCGGGCACGGGAGAAGAGTGGTGGAGGGGATATGCTAGCTTCCAGGATTTCCAACACGGAGAGTTCGCTGAACTTCTGTGACAAGTACACCACAAATTAGCTATATTTACTTACAAGCGATTTCCTATGAGAAAGTCATATTTCGGTGCATTGTGTTTACCG
This sequence comes from Tubosaeta aff. heterosetosa, assembly GCA_038094375.1. Lineage (NCBI taxonomy): Eukaryota > Fungi > Basidiomycota > Agaricomycetes > Boletales > Boletaceae > Tubosaeta > Tubosaeta aff. heterosetosa. Next base: position 18,981 of record JBBPUC010000088.1, read on the forward strand.
CAAGCATACCGTGCATACTAAAATAAGGGGAACAAAACATCAACCCAGGGCACCAGAGGATCAGCGCTCAATTCGTCTATCCAGTGACGTATAAGGTCCTGTGCTACCAACGAATACCAAAAAGGTCCCTTGCAGCATATTGGAGGTAACAACCATACGCTGCTTGAGCATCCTCGTACAGCGTCTTGAGTAGCAATCGTTCTTCCTGGTTGAACCCTTCCAACTCCCAGTCGGTGAAGAAGAACTCGAGTCTCTCCCTGAGGAGGAGTCGCTGCATTATCGTCTCTTTCCACTCCCGCCAGACCTTGGTGTCGTCGGGAAGGAGTTCGTGGAGAATGATACTCGGTTGTTCGGGTCGAAGAACAAGGAGCGCAAATACTGCCATGGTTGAGCGCGTGCTTAGGTGGTACTTGGTCAAGACCGGCCCCTCGAGTACATTGTTAAGCAGGATCTTCCGCTGGATCTTCTCCTTATCCAAGGAAGAGAGCCACGAGTTGTAGATCCAAGAGATGGCGAGGGATGCGACAAACATGATTCGACCGAAGAGGGTGCCTTGGGGGACAAGGAGCAACTGGGCAATGGATTGGATAGCGAGAAGAACGGAACACCATCCGACGCGCCGGGACTGATGCTCGCTGAAGTCGAGCGAGAACCTGCCGCGTGTAACGCTGTTTACAGCTCCCTCAGCACCCTTGATCAGAACAATCTCTCTGTCTGAACCAAGGATGCCATCACCTACGGAAGATTCCTTAGCAGGTTCTGGGTGGGTGAAAACGAGCTTCCCTGAGCCTATGACGAGGCAAGAGGTACCACTCGTCATGATCCCCAAGAGGATCGACGTAAAAGAATACCAATCTTTGATGACACCACATGCAGCACAAGCGCCGACGCTGAAGGAGATAGGGATGCTGGCTAGGAGAGGAGAGTAGGCGTTGAGTCGCTTGGGGTACATCTGAGGCGGAGGGACGTGGTTAAGCTCGGCAACCGTAACTCCAATGGACTGCGTTTCTCTTCCCTCGACAGCCATTCCCTCCATAGAAGCACATTCTGACAGGAAGAGGGAAGCCAAGTGACCAGTCTCCTCGATGATGGTGCCCGAGTGGGCAGCCCTAAACTTGGGACCTTTCCAGCCATCCAGCTCGAACAGTGTAGCGGGGTCGGTATGGACACCAGGGAAGAAACTGCCGAAAAATCTTGACTTTGTAAGAAGGCCGCATCGTTTGGCGATTTTCCATGATCCAGGGGAGTTGTACCAACCCAACAAAGGTCTATTCTCATATATGTGGACTGTCGCCATGGCTGACACAGCCTCGTCTCCACCAAATACCCCTGCAATCCCAGAGGTACCTAGGGTGAAATCGGACTTGGTGAATGTAGCGACAACCATCGCACGACGCTAGCGAAGTCAGAAATGTCCGTGTGAGCGGAAGACAAGGGGTAAGAAAACAGTGCATACGAAGACACAAAGTGGTTGCGGTGAGCACCATAAATTCATGTATCCTAAACAGTTTTGGAATGGCGCCTGAGGACAAATAAAGTGTCCCATTCTCACCTGCACCTATCGGCATAAGGGTGCAACAAAATGCTGGGCAAGAGGGCACGCGGGGTTTCTAAAGAGTCTCTAGAAATGTGAGAACTGGGCCGTCAAATCCCTACCTATGGCTCTGAGGCGTTGCGATCTCCGGTTATCATAGAAGCTCTGACGCAGCCAGGGGATCTTCTCGGTCATCTAATGACGTAGTTGTTTATCTAATTGGGTTTAAATTCGCCATCTCACCCGCACATCAGCATGCCACCACCAACAGGACGACGATGATAGCGCAATGGCGCCCCCACTAGCAGCACGAGGGCCGTGCAATGGCATGCCCCCTATCTCCACAACCACGACAACGACGCGGGTGACCGCTACAATAGTGCACCGCCACCGGGGTACGCCTACGAGTATGATTTCCTTGATCCACGTGTATACCCGTACCCACATGGCAGGTATTGGTAGGGGTAGGTGGCGGATCCCGATGCCAATGGACATGACGACAATTCCATCGTAGTTGCTACAGTGGGATCATCATTGAGAAGCCTACTAGCGCTAAATGGTATTCAGATAAATCAAATAATAGCATGTATTTATGCCTTGACAATGGTCTAACGACTGTGTCATTGCTGAGGAGTCCGTTGTTGATAGCAGCATGATTAAGTCTGAAACGATACACAGGAATGGCAAGTATCACCGACATTGTTAATTCAATGACTCCTGTGCTGTTGATTTTGGAGTGACACAATCACTGCATCCAGACTTTTTACTGTGTAGGCTGTTGAGTTTGCGCCCCGAGCGCTGGAACTTGTTGGAAGCCTCCTTTCTCGGCGAAACCTAGGTTTACGACCGCGCCGACAGCCGTGCGACCCAATCAAGGCGGTACGCCATCCAAACGCCTGCGTTACCAACGGTCTAGAGCACGAGTTCTTCTAATCTGTACAATCCTCCACTCAGACCGGCCTGTTGTTCGAGCTGCTTTTTCCGTTTCCTCCACTCTTCCGGACTCTCTTTCGACGCACCCATATTTTCTTTCGACCTCTGTGCCTTGGCGAACGGCTCCAGCATCCCGTGTAGTGGCTCCAAGCGCTCCATGAGCGCGATCTCTGGCTTTATATAAGAGAGGGTTCGGCGCAACAGATCGTAGGAGGGCGGGTACTGCAAAAGCGCAACAAACGACGCGTCGAGCAAAGCTTGAAGAAACAGAATGACCTGATCACGGATCAACACAGCGACATACAACAAGCACAAGTGAAGATACCTTGGGGTATGGGGGAGATTCAACCCCACCAGAAGGCATTTCCGTGCTCGTGGCTACCGACTTGAGCAACGCTTCCATCTCGCATTCAGTACCGCCCTGTAGCCAGTTCTCCAGGACCTCCAGGATCGAGACCAGATCCTGAGCGTCGGATAGGTGTTTTCGGATAGCCAGGCGCATCGGGACCACCGAGAATGGGTATGACACGCAGGCGGAAATATAGGACCAAAGAGGGGGTACATAACCCTCTGACGTATCCACTTCCATGGCGTGCCCGCTGTTACGTTGTCTATCGACAAGGATTTTGGCAGAAGCCATCAATTCATCTTCGGAAATGTCCATCACCTTCGTCAAAGCGAGCATCGCATTTTCCTGTGTGACTCGTGAGGCTCGAGAAATTGGTCCTGCGACAATAGAATTCATACCCAGTCTCCTCGTTGCCGCAATGCTGTGATCAGGTGGCCGTTGAGCATGACAGTACTGACGACGCTATTTTCGAGAAGACACCGTGTTATGCGAGGAGCATATGCGTAATTAGGCGGTGGATCACGAGGCAACACGACATTGAAGACTTTTTTCACAAACTCATGCCCAAGAGCGGCCTCCCTTGACTGTTTCCACAGTCAGCGACCAACTCGTCTCAGGAGATGGATACCTACGCTGTGGGAATCGACCCATTTCAAGAAAACCTGCTCAGCTTCGAGTACGTTGCACTCCCGTAAAGATGTTTCCACTTTGGAAATTAGCTTGGAAAGTTCATCCTTCTTCTTGGTGTGATTATCCATTGGGTCTGGAGCCAACCACTGAGTCGTCAGAGCAGTTTTTCTGAGTGCGGAAGCTAGGCTTGACTTGAGCCGTGAGTCCACAGGCACAACGTATATCGAGGAACGCTTTAAATCATCACTTTTATCGGGAAGGTCGTTCCTGGGCGTCACTGTCAAGAGTACTTGTCCTTCGTCAGCAACAGTGAGGTGCAGAAGCCCTGTAAAATGTGGGGATGGTAGAGACATCGATTGTATTGTTAAAAGGACGCCGTAGGATAAATCCCATATCTGAAGAGATATATCTTGGGTCTCTTCTAACTGTGCGGCGAGAAAGACAAGAGAGGTGCCTAGGGATACGATCGACAGGTGGTTCCCTGGTAGTTTGTCATCGGGGGTGGAGACTCGCTGAAAGTTGAGATATTTGGACACGGGGATCAGGATAAGTGATGAATTCACGGACACGAGTTGATATGTAGCCCAGCTTCCACGCCGGTCTGCGATATGATATATCAACGCGTCGTATGGATAGAAGAATATGAAATACTTACCGATGAAACTGAGGATCCCAGATGGGCTGCAGGTGACACCGCGCATAGAGGCATGCACACCGCTAGTTGAGTTTATAACTGGTACCTCACACGTCCCAACTAGAATAATTTCTTCTCCTAGGAGCGCGAGTCGTACGTGCACAATCATACCAGTCTGACAGCAGGTGATAGCAACGCTGCTACACGACGCCGTGTCATCCTGTATGAAGCTACACGATTCGCGAGGGAAGACAAAGGTTTCCAAGTGCTGGCCTTCTCCAGGCCATTCCAGGTGGCTTTTTATGTCGATTTGCGCATTTGCAAGAGAGAGACTTGATTTTTTTGAAACAAGCAGTAGTGGTGCTGCAGTAAGACCTGTACCACATATTTTGATTATTTGGTAATCAACCTAGTACGGTGTTGGAAAAAGTTAGTTAGTCTAGAACGTAGGAGGAGCGTACAACTACGGCAGTCATCTCGCTTGCTGCAACCGTTGGACCAAAAATGTTCTGTCGTATAACCCAGATAGTACGTCCGCGTTGAGCACTTGAGTAGCCTGGGCTGTCCCACACGACTGCGTAGCTGATAACAGACCTGTTACCGTCCTCTGCGACAGGGAGGCTGAATGCGGGTGCTGCAAAAGCGACATGCTCTCCGACCGAATATGATGCTACTGCATGAAGGTTCCGAAGCTACACTTGAGTGCATCAGACTTGGTCGCGGGGTGGATAGGATGACTTTTTACTGACGTCCCAGATGTGAATGCCGTCTCCGTGTGCGGTCACCGTGGCATAACCTGGAAGGTCGCGGTTGTGCGTGCAAAATACGGCCCCTCGTCCTCGGGAGCTTCTGGATGGGTTGCTGCTGAGGAAGAGCTGAAATGGCTCGCCAATCGTCGAGCTCATTGAGGTCAGACTGTCAAGCGTGGGAGTTTGCCGATCATCTTGTGTTGCTGCCAACGTTCACTTACAATGGCCGAACCGCCAGCAAGACAAGGCCAACAAGGGGACGAGAGCCCTTTCCGCAAAGTTCTCGGCGCCGTCCAGGTAGGATTTGTCCACGTATGCTGCGAGTCACAGCCCTCAGCGCGCCCGTGATATAGCAAGTGTTCCTGATATGGGCCTTTTCACAACTCGGTGAGTGAAAGAAAACGTGGTATTACTATTAGGTCTACACCTGAGTTTGACGTAGCAATGAAGCTGTTTGCGCCCAAGCCTCAGACACCTCCAGTTGCCCCTTCAGCCGGAGGTGAAGCCTCTTCAACTGGTCAAGTAAACCCCTTCCTTCTCCCACCACAGCAAGCCCATCTTGGGTGGGAGCTTGGACAGCCGCTCTCTATGCATGTTTATTTCTCGACGTCGCCCAATGGTGACGTGTTTTCGCGTCAATGGACCGCCGGGTGGAGAGAAGACCAGGATAAGAACTTGCCCTCTTTCGTATGGTCAAACATTACATTCGGGGATTGGAACGACCATAGAAGTGAACACCTTTTGATTAACCTTCCAGAGGTACATAGCCGCACCCGTCATGTGTATGCAGTGCCTTACTCGAATCAGGCTGTTCAACGCAATGCATCACTCTGGGCGGATATTTTCTTAACCAAGGAGGGCGCAAGTCCGGACCCATCAGATCCATTATTTGATCCCCAGAGTATACAGCATATTCGCAAACGTTGGTTTATTTCTGAAATTTCCATGTCGTTACCTTACAGATTTTGCGATATAGTTTTGACTAGGTATCTACCCAAGGCCAAGATACGCAAGGAGAAAAACCTTTTAGGCTCTGATGATATAACACAAGAAGAGGAACAGGAGGTATCTCTCTGTGTTGTAGCCTGGGTCGTTCTAATTTGACTTTGTAAGATTGTCGAAGAAGATGTGGTAGTTTCACATTGGTATAGGGTACGCCGCCGCTGCGCTAAGCGGTAACCAAAACTGATATGCAGTGCAGAACCTCACGCTGGCTCTCATTTCCGATGGGAGTGCCCTTGCATATGACAAACTGCCTCCGGTCCTATCTGAACGTGAGTATCCGTTTTTGTAGAGTGCAATGCTTACACCGCAAAAGATGTTCACTTGGTTCCTGGCGCGAGGGACGCAACTGGAACGCGGGGTTTTTACAAGCCGATTGTCTTTCCAAATGATTTCTGGTTGTTGCGATCGCACCTCACGGAGATTAACACTACCACCCCTAGCGTCCCGCTGCAGGTATCGTTCCAGCCATTGTCGTACTTTAAATTTCAACTTTTTGCGTCTATGACACATGGCTTTGATGAAGCGATAAAGCAGCAAGGTGGCGGGACCGGCGCAGAGTTGGATGAAGTAAAAAGAATGCTGCTGGAAACTAACCCATGGTTCCTCGCGTTAACCGGGCTTGTTAGTATCTTGCACACGGTGTGAGTTACGCCGGATTCATGTCAGCTGACCCGTGGCTGACCCGTGGCTGACCCGCGCAGATTTGAGATGCTTGCATTCAAGTCCGATGTGTCGCATTGGCGCCAACGGAAGGAACTCGTGGGGGTCTCTGTCAGGTGAGCATGAGGAAGATTACATTGCGCTCATTCTAATTGTATTTCGCGACCCCGCAGAACGGTATGCTCCTCATTTGCAGCCGACGAACCCACGCTCATCATGCCATATCTGATAGATCCTTACCAATGTGGTTGTCCAGACCGTGATTCTCTTGTACCTCATCGACAATAACACAGACACGAGTTGGATGATTCTTCTTGGTTCCGGAATGGGTGTTGTTATCGAAGCCTGGAAGGCAAGTCGCGTTATGTATGCGGTTATCTCGCTTGTGCTAACACATGAGCCAGATTACAAAAGCGGTTGACATTAGCATCGTGCCCTCGCCTGCCGGATCGATGTTCCCCTATACCTTGAGTATTAAAGGTGTGGTGTTGAACACGTTTTTGATGCTGTGCACGGCATAAACAACATGATCAGATAAGCACGTTCTTAGCGAGGATGAAAAAAAGACACAGGAGTGAGTGGGCCAGAACATTGAAGATGATCAACTGACTGGAGCATCGCAGATATGACAAACTGGCATTCCGATATGTCTCCTATGTGGCTATCCCGCTCCTTGTGGCGTACAGCATCTACTCGTTGGTATATGAGACACACAGGGGTTGGTACAGCTACATCATCTCGACGCTAACTTCGTTTGTATACATGTTTGGATTTGTGAGTGGACCGGGGACCGTGTTCATATTGGCGAGGGTTTCCTGACGACGATCGATTGCTCCAGGCACAACTGATACCCCAACTCATCATCAACTATAAACTGAAGGTCCGTCGCTTCCATATTTGTTGATTGCGGCTTCTTATTGGCGACCATCGGCAGAGCGTAGCTCACATGCCAATGAAAGCAATGATTTATAAAACGCTGTCAACGGTAGTGGACGACCTGTTTGCGTAAGGATCAAAAACTGTTACCATGCTATCAGATGGGGATATCGGAATTCACGCGGCTATGAATTGCAGGTTTTGTATCAAGATGCCAACGCTCCATCGGCTTGCATGCTTCCGAGATGACCTTGTGTTTTTGGTATTCTTATATCAGGTGGGTGTGCTATGTATAGACACAGCACCGCGATCTGACAACGAGGCTGCACGCAGCGGTGGATATACCGCATCGATCCCAAACGGGTGAACGAATATGGACAAGTGCTGTCCGAGGATGCCGTCAAGGCTGACAACAGCGGGGAGACGAAGAAGGACAAGTGACCAACCCTACAGCCAATTGTAATGGAGGGTAATATAGAGCGCTTGTCATTACCAAGTGCCTGGCATTTCATTATTGTACGACGCGATAGAAATGCAAATTATTTAATTAAATATGGGCGCGTGACCGTGAGAAAATAAGTATTCATATATCCTTTTTTGGTGTTTGAAACTTGGATTGCACACGGCCCCGGACATTCATCTATTCGCTGTGAAGTACAAACGCTCGTCCACCTCCCTTCCTTCTCCCCTCCACCATCCTGTCCGTCGAAATGGCGGAGAGTCCAAGGGGACCACCTTCATGGGCTTGCAGATGCCTCAATGTTCGGATATGGCCCCAGCTCAACGCCGAAAAGCCCCCCGATTTTCTCATGGCTACCGCCAGTGACTCGGATTATGCACTCGCGTACGTCGGTGACCAAGGCATATTCATTGTGCGTTCTACCGAGTTACTACCTTTTTTCGACCGATCGTTTTCTCCCTCTCAGGCTCACCCACAAGTCACGGTGAGGACCAGGAAAATAGGCCCGACCATCGCGGACGCGACTCGATGCATCCGATTCACAACGCTTACTTGTCTGCTCTGCCAGACAGTGGCATACCGCGTACAACAGCTTGCGACACCCGATGTGGACCTTCAGGAAGGACCATTACTTCCCTCTCCCGATTGGGTGGAGCAGGAAACGCTTCTGAGCAGCTGTGGGTGGATTGAAGTCCACAAAGATTGTCTTGTGAGCATCCTGATTCTTCCCCTTTTTTCTGCACCCCGGTCAAAGCGGTATCAAAATTTGCTTTGTGCCTCCCTTCATTTGTCTTTTTTGTTATATTGACGTTGGAACTCGGCTTCGTCCGTTGGCGCAACGTGTTCCTGGATGGTCCACCGCTCCTTCAGCGATATTGACTCGTCATCGTTTTAGCTTGCCGAAGACGTCACGCGAATGACATCCTTGTCTACGTATTCGCCTATCTTTGGCATCGCTTTACCTCAGACTGCGATCCCAACGGCGACTACGACGCAATTATCCGACGAGAGTCCAAAAGAGTCGCGTGCCCAGACGACTCCTGCTCTTGGGCCCTTCTTGTATAGCTTGAAACCACTCTTCCCCCCAGCGCCTTTCGTGCCCTCTCATCCTGTTTTTGTTCATCTATCTTCAATCGCCGTAAAGGCCTCCGAACATCTCAAATCGTTGGCGGAAGAGCAAATAACGGCGATCGTTCGAGATAAGCTCGCAGAATTAGAGAAAGCGGATGATGAGCTTCGACATAACGTGGAAGACTTTTGGCGGAAATTTATTCAGAATATGGGTGAGTTGGAGAAGCAAATAGGAGCTAAAGTTTCCGAGGCACGAAGGCGGGACAATTCACGCGGTCTTTCGTCCCCTACGACGGGTGTCTCAGGGCCGCCTCTTGTCTCCATTCGGAGTTTTGTGCCGACGCCCAGTGCAGTGCCAAGAACGTTGTCCCCCTCATCTTCACTCCCCAAGGTTTCCTCGCTTTCAGTGTCGTTAGCGACCTCAGGATTCCACCATGTCCGCATGACCCAGGAACTTTCCGATGCGCGTGAGCGATCTTCAAGCGATAGTCCCCGATCACCGCCTCCATATTCATCTCACCCATCTTCGTTGGGCTCCGCGGAAAGCCCGATACCGTCATCCCTCGAATCTTCCCCGGTATTATCTCCGCGCATGAATGGTGATGGCATTGTGCAGCCTTTCAAACGGAGCATGGACCAAACCAGGGACACGGCCGTCAGCTTTAGGTACTTTACGATTTTAGAAGCTGACGCGGCTCGTGCACGTCAGCAGCGGGCTGCGTCACAGCCGAGCACCAAAGATGAGGACGCTCCCAAGGGCAGTGAACCAGTTACGGAGAACGGATATCCGGACGCCGCCAAAGCGACCACGCCTGTCAAGGAAACGGAAGACGCTCACGTACATCCGTCAGAGAACCCTGATCGTAATGCGAAACCACTTACACCACCAAGAAGGAAGGTCAAGTTTGACATCAAGGCCGACGCCGCCATAGGTGATGAGTTCAGCTCGGTGATTAATGGTGAATCTGGGGAACACCAAGGTAAGGTCACTGGTCACGTCATTCCAGCGACTAACCATGTTGGTAGAACTGATCTTTGACTTGGATGATGCAACCAGTGATCCTGGTTCCTCAGGTGCCGCCCCCGTACTTCCATTCATTGACAATGCTCAGGCACGACATCGAGCACGCCACCGCGTTGCGAGTGCAGGCACTCTGCCAGAGTTATGGACCTCTCTTCGGCCCACGTCACTTCCAGCTTACTCTGCTCTCCGACCCAAAGCGGCTGAGGAGCCCGTGACTAGCGCAATAAATAGTGGTGTCTCGCACGCGCTGCCACGGGAAGTCCAAACCGAATACCCTGAACAACTCGATCCACAAGAAGAGGAAATATTGAAGTTAGTAGCGGCAAATACCCCGAGTCATCGAAGTGCGTGGAAACGAAATAGTAAGGCTTGGAAACTCTTCGTGAGTAGGCGGCGGAACGGCGTCCCTGGAGCACTAATACCGGAAGAGATTGACGAGAGTACTGGGAAGGTGACAAATGACTCGGATGACAGGGAATGGGGCAGTTCTCGGGGTGAGTTTCACCGGTTGGAAATAATGATTGCCGGCTCATAAAATGCAGATATACGGTGGTCCTTGGAACATGCCGGATTTCCCGCTTCGTTGCCCATCGACATAAGTCCGTTGTCTCGCCGAAGAGAACCCTTGTCGTTGGCGTCATATCAGCCCAAGACTTCACTTTCAGATCGAGCAAGGATGATAGTTCCCGCTTTTCCTGGCGGACGACACACTTCATCAGCTAGGTTCCGCAGGGCTTCGTATGCGGAACGTGATCGTTCCAGAGCCATAGATCCTGGTGCGCTCGACTTTATCCCTGGAGAAGGGGAAGAGGTGGAAGATGACGAGAGTGATGAAGACCCTAATGTTGCGCACCATGGGCGAGGGAGACAACGTGCGCTCAAGATCCTTGAAGCTCGAAGTAAGATCCCTGAAGCGGGGATGTGGATGAGTCTCGCATAAATCTCGACTGCATGCATTGTTGTGAGTATTAACGTGGCACTGGCATCCTGGGTCGTTGCGGTTTAATTGTACGCGTTTTGATTTCGTTTTTTTACATTATTCTATCAGTAATACCGTAGCTTTGCTTCATGTAGTATCGTCGTCGCAATTGTTAAGTACCCCTGCATGTCAATAATTATTCTATGCAGTTTTGGCTCGATCCTCCCCTCGAGCTGATATCAGACTGAAGTGTTATGATCTCCTAATTCAAGTGATTCATAGACGAAGCAAAACATCTGGGTAAGGCACTGGACGTCTCGGAAGCCAACCAGGCTGTGCACTCGGGACTGAGGTCACAGAGCTGGATACCCCAACTTGGGTTGAACCCGGTAGGCGAACGCCGTTGGTTGCCATGATCGAAAAGCTTCGACGCAGCCGCAGCAGCGGCAGTGTGTAATCCGAGGAGCTTTCATGCCGGGTGAGTCCATCCCGTGTGCGTCCTTCATGCACGCGTACCATCTCACATGGTCCATCCGGACAACAGATGACATCATCATCGGACGTAGGAATGGGCGGGTGCGTTCATGCTTGTCATCTCGTGATATCGGATCAGGTGCTGCGCGGCGGGTGAAACTGGACGGTTGCCACACGGTTCCGTCCTCGACGACGCCTGTCGCCCGCCCTACAGTCGTTCCAACGTCGACCCCACAAGCTCAAACTGATCCAAGGCGGAGAGGTCTGACCAACCCTTGTTCCAGGCGAGTTTGACACGTGTGGTAGCGCACGTTTGACCATGTCATCATTTCCGGTCTCGAGGAGACCGTTGTCGAGGCACGGTCCCGACGTTGCCACCGCCACTTGTACCAGGCGCTCTCGTGCGCCTGTGCGCGACCTTGGTGAAACGTGCATGGGTGCTGTGGGGTATCTACCCCCTGATAGGCGATGTTGACACTCGGAACGCGAGAGGACTCCCAGGATACCAGTTTGAGGATGGGATCGTTGAGAGCCAGTTGTTGGGCATGGCAAAAGAACCTTGATTTTGACATTGAGACGCGAGGTATGTGCATCGTTGCCTCATCAAGGCAATATCTATCTCATCGCAAAAGTCAAGCACCGCCCTCGTAAGAATCTACGCTTGACGATTGGAGGGCTGGTTTGACTTGTTCTTCGTCAGTGATCATGTCGGTGGTCTAAATGATGGTCTATCATTAAAAAGTACGATCAGGACACTTATTTTGTGGTACAGGTACCATGTAGTGAGGGTCTTGTTCTAGGACCTTGTGACTCTTATCTCTGAGCAATTTTCGCCCCAAGTCGTTCCTTTGCGATAACGTCGCGGTGGGGAGTGGGCGGTGCATGAGGAGATTGACAAGCAAAGGAAGCGGAATTAATTGGGCTCCACTGCCGCATGAGGGCCGAGCATGTTTGGAAACAGAGGCTGTGGACTATCATCACAGGCTGAACTTACACAGAACAAAGCACGCGGTAAGCGGAGAGAAGTCCGCATCGTGTTTGCAGTAGGAGACAAAGTAGGAACTGCAACGTGGTCGCAATTCCACAGAAAAGTACCGAGTCCTTTGTCTCGTGTAGTCATATGTACTAATCGATCTCTTCCTTTGACAAGAATGCCGATCATTTTTGCCAGGCGCGCCTATCGTAAACCGGATTGATATCGGCCAATCTCGTGTGCTTTGGTGGATATTAGTGGGGCGTACCTTGGTAGTACCCCTGTCTATTTTTTCACGCACCTTAATCAGGGAAAATAGTCAAGCTGGATCGGAACGCTGACAAATGACTCTCACAGCAAGTTCGCCAGTTGGCGGGCTATGGTACACGGCCTAGATAACCCCGTGTTAATAACGCCTTGAGAACCCTACGAGACAAGAATGGTACTTCATTTTGCTTGAAAAACTAGCACTGTATACGAATGGCCACACTGCGATGTGTGTGGAATGTATTATACGTCATGGTTGAAGTAGTACGCGGTCGTCGTGGAGCGCAGAGCCCACGCCGCAAGAGCGGAAGAGAAATAATGTCGTCAAAGATTGAGATCCGAGGAAGGATGCGCAGTGCATTTTGATTCATTTCTCTCGCCTCACCGAGCTCCATTCGTCGATTTCATTCGGAAATCGGGGAAACAATAAAGTCGACGTCTGGGGACAGTAAGCAGGCTATACCTATGATCTCAGGGGTTGGTCATCATTATGGAGGGTAAGACGCGCAAAACAACAGAAATGATGAGAAAGGGTCATCCCGTCAAGCCTATTCCGCCAAATGGTGATTTAGGTTTAATCTGGATTGCGCCCTTGGCAGCGCCGCCATGCGGTCCTATATAGACCAATGCCTTCAAAGTCTACCTCTGATGAACAAATGGATCCTACTGTCAACTTGAGCCTTTTGCCACTGGTCTTTTCATCTTCGGTTATGGTGTGGGTCTTCGTCGCGAAGTTCACCGTCTTCCCTGGTTAACAAAAATTCCTTCGAGCTAGACGCTTACTCTTGGTTTCTCATCGCTCTCGTCAGGAAGACCTTATACGGTCCTGGATGGACTGGCTTGGAGTAGAAGCGAATAGGAAACGAAGAAAAACTTTGCCAATGTTGTTTTGGAGTGTGCCGATACCCATTAAAGGACTAGCGTCCGCCGTGATTGTTATCACTGGTCACCTCCGAGTCGTGGTCCCTTCATCAGATCCCATCAGGCTCGCCCGTATCTTTCTCGTTCGAAGACTTTGCTGGAAGTGAAGGGGATAAATGTTCAAAGTGAATTCAACTTAGCACATGACTCATTCGGTGTTAATCGATTAAAAAGCCTCTCCGAAACTTTTGCAAGAAGTCTGTGAACCCACAGAAATACTCATTTTCCTTCCGGATGGCAAGCACATGATCCAGGTCTTCCTTGAGGGGCGACACAACTGCGACGGTCGGACGGTGGGTTCATTTATGGCAATGGCCGATGTAAATGCCTTCGCTATTTCAAGAGCCGGAGAATGGTTCATCACTGCAGACAATGTTTCTGTCACCACTTGGAATGCAACAATGTGTGTGATCACAACCGTTCACGGGATTCAAGCAGAAGGTATGTGCTCTGCATTCTTTTCGGTGCTTGCCGGTTGATTATATGTGGGGATTACAGAGCGCGGACCATGTATTTTACTGCGCTGGACACCTCGCGAGATTTCGGCAAGGGTTGCTATTCTGTTGAGAATCCCTGCGGGTGGACAACTTACACTTCTCAGCTGCGACCGTGGTCGCTATATCGACGCTCTACGATTCTCTCTTGCGGGTGACTGTATTGCAGTCGAAACGGCGGGTAAAGTCCATGTGACCACGCCTTCGACATTACATATATGGGATATTTCCTCCGGTGATCGACTTGCTCGACGTCTGGAAATCCCATTCCGCTCATTTGATAAAGAAGTGGCCTGGAAGGAGCCCTCCATTATCGTTGATTGGTTCCAGGGCCGGCAGGACGTTTTGGTCGCATCCCGCCAATTGGACACCGCGGTCACCCAGGATATCACGAGCATTACTGCCCTGTATTCTAGAAAACAGGACAATAGTACTTTGTCTTGGAGAAACAGTCTCCTGCAAGTATATTCCCACTGGTCCTGTTCCTTTCCATACGAAAGTCAGAAATGCTGGCCAGGATGCGCTGTTAGCTTCCGATTTGGTACGTACCTCCGAGAAACATGATGCTAGCGATGCCATGAAAAATATCAATTCATTCAAACATTGCAGCCAGATATCGTATCCCGCGGACGATCTTCTCCCGAGGGGAAGATGAGGTCATCAGTGCACAGATAAGATTTCACTGATGTTGTTGGTTGTGCCCAGTCTGCTCTGTCTCAGACTATCCACATGTCTGTCGGAGTAGGAGCATGTACCAAGTCGCTAGCGACACACCTAACGAAGTATATATCGTAGATCCCCCCTCGGACTGGAGAAATAATCTGCGAAACGTAGAAGTGCCACGCTCGGTGCCGTGGTTTATGGGCACACGTTCGTACAAATCGGTTTTGACTGACGTCTTGTTGACTCGCCAGAACGTTAGCTCTTCCTCCAAGACGATCCGAAATCGGAAGCAGGCGCTGTTCGTATTTCCTTGTTCATCTTTGAGTGGAGCCTGAGCGCTGATCCGGGCTGCCTACATGGGCCGTGGAGTTCGTTTCACAGGGCGTCCAAAGGCGCAAAGAGCTCGGCCTTTAGATACCCCTGCGTTTCGGGACAGAAACGATTGCTGGGCCGAATCTAAAGGGGAGATTCAATGGCTCAACGTCAGTTCGGCGCCAGGAACGCACCACAAGGTTCCCTTTCTCGAGCGGCATGGGCAAGGATACCGTGCGTTACCTAATTCTGATAGAATGTTCGACGTTCCTCGGTCTCACAGCCTATGACGACTATCAAGAGATAACGTGGCGATGAGAAAATGCACCACAAATGCAAGTCATGCCGTCATGCCCGACGCTCGTGATTTCGTTATCTGACACGATAATGGATAAGGAGGGTCCCCTTGTTACGCGCCCTGTTGTACATGAAGATCACAGCAGCTGGACAAGGTTGAACGGAAATGGAGCTTTTGACACCAGGGGCTATGCTTCCGAGTTAAAGAGAGGTGCGAACCACAGTCGCAACTCCCGCATGGCATTCCTCTTCGGCCGCCAGTTGGGCGACAAAAGCGGTGGGTAGAGACTCGAGAGCTTGCATGTCCGAAATAAAGGTAAAAGAAGTGGCACAAGGTGGAGTGCTGGTAGTTGGCAACTTTCACACGGTCCCGTGTCAGTACCACTACGTCTCGCAGTCTTTCAAAATTTCATTGGCTCCCCGTCAGAGCTCTCCGGAATCAGATCCTTGCTGTGGTCAGTTCAGAGTTTGGTGCTAAGTACTGACGCCGGGCTCTGCCCTTTTTTTTATTCCAAGAAAGCGCAGAAATAGCTGGTACATATGTCAGCCTCGGTTGCCTCGAATTTGCCGCGGACGAGTCTTTAGCGATAGCAGGTCCAAGACTTGACATAATAGCCACCACGACGCCAAGTATCGCTTTCATTGTTCCGGGCCTGAAGGGTTCATGATTACATGTCCCGGCCCACGGGTATCACCACCGTAAAATTACATTCCGCGAACTACAGTATAGGGACGTAGACCGTCAGGTGTTGTCTGACCTGAAACCTGCCTGTCATTCCCGATTGCTGTGTTCACTCGTGCCATCCATAGATTAAACCATGCGACCTGAAGGGTCTTCATCTTCGGTATCTGTTTTCTGATGACCCCGGTAGGACCGTGCGGTGGTGAGTATATCACATGCGACAAGGCGGTTCCACATTGGTTGAAATTTTTGGCACGTTCATTCCAACCGCTTCTCTTCTCTCTTCTCTTAGAAAACGCAGAGGTGGACGAGGGTAAGCTACTCCGGCCTCGATTTTGGTTTCATGTATGCATTTGGCGAATTGCCCAGTATTTTGCATACATCCAGTGGGTTAATGCTCCAGACTTAGAAATTGGGGACTCGGTGATGGGTCTCACTCTGCAAGACCGTGAGTACATGTATTCGGGAAGCATAGAGCGCGACACTGAACAATATGCGATACATGTGAAACATAACTAGATGTGTTACGTTCATAGCAAGATACTTTTTTAAAAGTGAATCTAGCGCAATTTACACAAGGGTCAGTCTTAGCTAGCATGACTTGACGTTCAAGTTCACAGACGTCTCCGCAATGTGCCAATAGTTTGCACTGTCCCTATAGTGCCAAACATTGGTGCCGGGCTTTTAAACCTCATGATTACCACGAATTGTGCGGTTGGCGTATCGCTTTGCCTAGAAGGGTGGCCCATGGTCGTTGGCAGTTCGGGTTGGCTCAATTCCGATAGGCTATCTAGTGAGTCTGATTTTCATATTTAGAAAGTGAAGACTGGTGGTCGACGACGCCGGGAGATGCCCACTTTGGCCTTCGTGACGCCAGGAGCACGTGTATTTGAGAAGTGGCACTAAGAACTATGGGTGTCCGTTGCAACCGGATGCTATGCTTGTTTTCCTCCATGGAACGAAGATGTACTTGGCATAACTTATACAAGGATCCACTACGGTGGCCTCACATTTGATTTCAAAGACACCTTTCGTGGTGTGCCAATACTCGGCTCTGTCTCCCTGTCAAATACTGGTACATGACCTTTGGACATTATGGTTACCGCGGCGGGACGGGCAGTTACGACGACCCAAAGTCACACATGGGTTCATACTGAGTTGATGCTACTCTATCTGGTGATTCCAACGTCCTACATTCGAAACTGGAGGCTGACGGTTCCAAGGATATAACCACTTTTGACCTTGGTATGACGGCAAGTTTGTACATTCTGGAAGCATCGAGCGTAACACTGAAAGATACCACGTGTGATACAGTGTGGTTCCACATGAAAATCTGAATGACTTGAAATGGTTCGACCAGAAAATTTGAGACGCTTGTCGCGCAGTCGCTGCCTCATCTTCTTCCAAAATAACGCAGACGGGATCGTACAAAGGTTAGTTACGGTAGTCCCGAGATTGATTTCATAGACGCCTTTGGCAACGTACGAAACATAATCCTGCGGTTCGTCCCAACGTTACAGTTGTAGTGGCCCGACGTCATTGTTCGTTCGGATCGAGCCGAATCTCCATATATCCAGTGGACCGGGAGTACGCGTCAGTACCAGGTCTACCATGGACCGACATTCGGAATCGGAGAAACTTGGATCCAAAGTTTATCCGATCATCAGTCAGGATTTGCGACAAACAGGTTTGTCTTCACCAACGTCAGTCTGGTGGGCCGAAGTGCTGGAACACATTGACGCACAGAGTATCACGCTCAGGGCTGCGGGATTCATGGGCAAACGATGTTACACTGTTCGTACAGATCGATTTGACACGGCTCTTGGACGTCCGGTTGACAACTTGTCTGTGACCAGGCCGTGCGTGGGTTTTTCCTCCAAGACGATCCTGGATTGCAAGAAGGCCCTGTACGTATACCGCCTTTGTCATCTGGTAGTGGAGCTTGAGCGCTGATCTATCTACACAGGCTGTGAGCTCCGTCCGAGTCCTTATCAGAGATGTCGAACGATCGCGACTTTGTCCTTTGTTCTAGATACCCCCTCTGTTCGGTCTCAAAGACGACAGCGAAGACCGTTGGGTCAAATTCAAAGGAGAGATTGAACGGCTCAATGAAAGTGCACCAGAAGGGACGCATTACAAGGTTGTCTTTCTCGGGAGACACGGACAAGGGTACCGTACGTTACCTCATTCTGATCGAATGTTCCACGTTTCTCGGTCTCACAGCGGACGACGGCCATCAGATAACGTGGCGATGGACAAGTACACCTCAGAGGCAAGATGCCTACGTTCGTGATTTCATTTGGATCTGACGCAATCGTGCAGGAATGGATGAGGCGAGCGTGGTTATTGCGTATCGCTCGTGCAACGCGCTCACTCTTCTTGATGATATGCCAGCTGGACAAGATTGAACGGCGACGGAGAGCTCGTGTGGGGGCGTGAGTCTAAGAACTGTGTCTCACGTCTGAGCTTGAGTCGTCGACCACAGCCGATCCACAACTTACTGAGCTGGGTATAGAGCAAGCGCAAGATGCCAACCGTGCATGGAGGACAGAACTTCCTTATGGGATTCCCCTTCCGGAGAAACTCTACTGCAGCCCCATGCGCCGTGCGATCAAGACGAACCAGATCACGTTCGATGGTCTCCTCAGGCCAGGTCTCAAGACCACGATCGTAGAGGTGGGTCGTTTATTGAGACATGATTGATGCGGGTTTATTCTGGATGTGCAGAACATCCGCGAAAAGAACTGCGTGTCTACGTGTGACAAGAGGCGCAAAATGTCGGAGATCGCGCACGACTTTCCAGATTATCCGTTCGAGCAAGGGTTTACGGAAGAGGACGAGACTTGGGACCCCGATATTCGAGAAACGGTCGCACAACTGGATGCGCGTGCCAAGAAGGTGTTGGATACCATATTTGACAATGATACGGAGCAGTGTACGTTTGAAATTTTTGGGGGATTCAAGGCATATAATCGGCCACTGATCCAGTCATTTCTATTACGTCGCACCACGGGTTTATCAGTGGGTTCGTACGAAGTTGTGGCCACCGTCGCTGGGTTCTTCCTACTGGAGGCGAGTATTCACAAGCACTCCATTATGGAGGACTGCTGATTTGTACGTCAGGAGTTTTACCGATCGTCTTGAGAGCTGAGCAACTGTTGTTAAATTGAGTTCCACTTGTACTTAATATACACTAAAGCATCAGCTGCATGGTATGTACGTGATTGTCGGTTCCTTGTATCAATGCAATATCGAGGCCCGTCCCTTGAGATAGCCTACTTGGGTGGTGGCGGTTGCTACTTTCCATATGTTCCGCTGAACTTGAATTCCCCACCATCCGTCCAGCGAATATTGACATGCTTGCCAGTAAGGTACAAGGTATCATACCTGTTAGTAACCAGTGTCAGTTTATGCGCCTTCAACGAGCCACTTTGAGGACTGACCGGACAGAAGCTTGAATCCCTCCAAGGAAGTTACTGAAGTCGTCTACGGGTAACTTGTGCGTCTTCCACTTTGGAGGGCCATCTAACCCAAGAAGGGCTCCAAAAACAGCCGGATCTGAGCACACGCCGTCATAGCACCACTTGGCAGAACCGTTCTTGCACGAAGGTTTCCACTGACGTCAATGGCACCAGACGTCATCCAACTGAATATAGAAGGAACTCACTACCATCTGCTTCCGAATGCCACTGTTGGCTGCCTTACGGAGCTTCTCTACGGCGGCCCGCAGTTGCTCCGCCGTCATGCTCTTTGGCGCTGAGCCACTCTGACCGGAAGATTGCAGTTCTTCCTCGAGTTCCCTCGCGTACTGTGCAAGGTCAACAAGCTGACGACGCACGAAATCGGGGTCGTCCAAGATTGGGTACGAGTCCGGCTTGGCAAGGACAGCCTTGATGAGCGCCTGCGCGTCGCGGTGTGCGGCGACGCGCTTTTTGGCGCTGGGACCGTCGCCCGCATCTGTTGCTTTGCGTTTCCCAGCCATCGTTGGTGCGTAGGAGTGCTTGTGGTGAAAGGCGGAGAATGCGCTTGCGCGACGCGTTTATAGCGTGACGGCACGCGTCGTCACAGGTCACGCGAGCTAAGTTCAATTCAATACCGCCAACGGAACATTCATGAAGCTCCTGTTGTCCGGCCGAGAAGCTGGGCAGTCGGATGGTGATTATCAGAGCAATCCAAGTCTATCGGCAATGCTGTATGTGAGAGTGTACCAACCCTTTCTTCGGGGCTACTCCGGGTAACTCAGAGTACTCCCGAAGAAAGGGTCCACGAAAGTGATCTATTCCTTTCGGAGAAGGCGTGGAGCGCGAGTCTGGAGTCATGATCATGTCACTGGCGGACGTGCTGGTCAATGAGCTAATGATACGGTTGGGTGACTTGGCCTTCGATCCAGCTATCATCGAGACGCCTTCGCTTAGAGACAACGTTCTATATACGTGTTCCGGGAGAGCCGTTTCGCCAATATCGCGGTGATTCAGCTCAACGACGAGGTGCACTGCCTGCGCGGAACGTTGCGGATTCCTATGAGTGATTGAAACGCACGATAGATATGATGGATCGAGAGTACTTGGCGATGCCACGTCAGAGTGCGACATGTCTCGTCTGAAGGTTATCCACTTGAGACATGTCCAAGTTTGTGGGTGAATCACCGATGCGAATCCTTGTCTTGCCGGGGTCAAGGGGAGATGAGGCCATGCCAACAAGGCTGGATCATTACCTAGGAAGTCGATGGAGCAGTGTTGCCCGCAGGGACTGATCTGAGTCGGTGGTCTTGTGCAACCAAAAATAGTGCGCTCGACACAGCATACGCCACCATCATTGATGATGGACAGCGCAGAGCTGCTCGTCGTACAACAATGGCGACGTGGACGATGGACTCTACTCTAATTCTCCACCTCTTCACACCGTCACATTAAGAAGCCGATTCTATGTTTGAGTGGCGTGGGATATTAATCCAAAAATGGAAATACCCTTTGCCCTGCCCTGTACCCGAACCCTTTGCCCAGCTCTGAATTTAATTTTCCATTTATTTTGACAAGTCGCTCCTCTATCATCAACCATCACCTTCCCCACCTTCTTCGTACTGTACGTATCACTTTGTTCGCCGCCGTCTGAAACAGCGTGCTCATCGTTCCCGGCGTCCTCCAGCTTGCATCTCAAACCTCAAACCTACTTCCACAGTAAGTTGATCAGCGCGTTCGACGCGTCCATATCGCGTCTAGTACCTCCGAACACGTTGCTCACCACGCCCTTTTGTAGATGCCTGAATCTCGCGAAGACTCTGTCTACCTTGCCAAGCTCGCTGAACAAGCTGAGCGCTATGAAGGCATGTCTTCCTCTTTTTAGTCGCGTGATTCATATTAATCGTGTGCCACAGAAATGGTCGAGAACATGAAGCGTGTCGCTTCTTCCGACCAGGAACTTACCGTGGAAGAGCGTAACCTCTTGTCCGTCGCATACAAGAACGTCATTGGTGCCCGCCGTGCATCGTGGCGCATTGTATCATCCATTGAGCAGAAGGAGGAGTCCAAGGGTAATGAAGTGCAGGTTGTTATGATCAAGGGCTACAGAGAAAAGATCGAGGGCGAGCTTGCCAAGATCTGCGAAGACATTCTCGACGTCCTCGACAAGCACCTCATTCCTTCGGCTGCTTCGGGCGAGTCTAAGGTGTTCTACCACAAGATGTATGCTATACATTTTCTCGTGCTGTTCGGTTTTGACGGGAGTTACTTAGGATGGGTGACTATCATCGCTATCTTGCCGAGTTTGCAACCGGCGACAAGCGCAAGGATAGCGCTGACAAGTCACTGACTGCTTACAAGGACGCTTCCGACGTTGCTATTCAAGAACTTGCACCAACACATCCCATCCGTCTTGGTCTTGCATTGAACTTCTCCGTCTTCTACTACGAGATCCTCAACAGCCCTGACCGTGCCTGCCACCTCGCGAAGCAAGCGTTTGATGATGCCATTGCTGAGCTTGACACCCTCTCGGAGGAAAGCTACAAGGACTCGACACTCATCATGCAATTGCTCCGAGACAACCTGACACTCTGGACGTCAGATATGCAAGACGCTGGTGAGTCGAAATGAAATGCCTTTTCAATGGAGTTGCTGAACCAGTTCACAGACAAGCTAGACTCGAAAGATGAGCCCGAGGCCGCTGGGGATGACTAAACTGCATACACTACGTCTCGTCTTGCACCTCATACAGGGTTTTAGGACACAATGGTTACCGATTGGTACCGTCGGGTGTTTCTATCATCACATTATTTGCATCGTCTCACTTGTCGCATCTTTTCTCTTCAATGTTCTTTTATTATACCGTACTATGCTGCGGTGTCTCGTTCTCTGGTATCATAGAGGCGAAATGGAAGAAGTTTGAAACGACGCTGGCGTGATTGAGTGGCTTGACAATGACCAGCCATGTACCAACGCTGCTGGGCCTCTTCGCCGTGCTGTTCGCGTACGCCGTGTTCCGTGCTACCACGGACGTTGCACGTCTGGTGTCGCCCCAAGGATGTCGGATGTCATGGATGTCGCCTTCTTATGTTGTCCAGGCAGACTTCAACGCCTCTTGGACACCACTTGCCGGCCGATATTCTCTCTTGCTCTACCGTGAGGTCGGATGGGAGTCTAACCAGGTGAGCCCCAATCTCGCGAACGTCAACGTTGCTCAGGACGGGGCGTAGGCCAATGGTTTGCCCGTCCTGTTCATCCCAGGAAATGCAGGATCCTCGCACCAGGTGCGCTCAATAGCGTCCTCTGCCGTTAGACAATACTATTCCTCGCCATTCGCCATCTCGGACGAATTCACGGGGCGGGGAACAAGACCTCTTGATTTCTACGCTGGTAAGCTTTCCAGCTTGTCGACATGGCATCTCACACCACATGATTACAGTGGAGTTCAACGAAGACCTCTCTGCGTTCCATGGTCCTACGCTCGACTCTCAGATCGCGTACACATCTGCGGCGGTCAGCTTTATCCTCTCTCGGTATCCGTCCGACACCCAAATTATCGTCATGGGACACTCCATGGGGGGTATCGTCGGTACCGCACTACTCCCCTCAAACGACATGAAAGCGCTCATCACCATGTCTACTCCGCACACTCTTCCCCCTGCGCGCTTCGACGCGCGCATTGAGGAAATTTACGATCGGAACTTGGTCACGTTGCTCACGGACGGGACGCCCATCCTGTCCATGTGCGGCGGGGCGACGGACATGATGATACCCTCGGAGACCTGCGTGCTGCCAGAAGTGGGAACAGGAGCGGGCTACCGAAAGACGGTGTTCACATCTGCGCTCGAGGGCGCGTGGACGGGTGTCGGGCATCGCGAGATGGTGTGGTGCCACCAGGTGCGGTGGCGCGTCGCAAGGACGGCACTCGAGCTGGGCGTGGACGTGGTGGAGCCTGCACGCGTGCTGGATCGGTGGTTGAGAGGCGGGGAGGTGTCGCTCGAGAATGAATCTGGGGGGAGCACGAGGTTCGACAAAGGGCAGTATGAGGTGCTCTCTGGAGACATGCAGCTCGTGCTCCGTGGCCCACTTGGAAAGCGGACGTATCTCGTGCCCGTGCCTCCCCGGGACGAGGGAGAAACGACGTTTGGCTTGTATGCGTCGCAAGGGAACGTGCTAGGCGTGTCGCCGCACCACCCGCTTGGCTTGAATGTGTCGGCTTCCCTCTGCTCTGAGCGTTCCTCGGACGAAACTGTCTTGTGCAGTTCCCTTGCGCCGACTTCGCTCAGACTTCTTCCTGCACCGATTCCTGAAAAGTCATTCCCAGTGCCGGACGAAGGGTCTGACGAAACTGAGGGCATTGTATTCTTCGAAGCTGACATTCCACGTGGTGCGGAGGGCTGGGTGGGGGTTGCTGTTGATGCCGGTGACGACGGTCGTGGTTGGGTTGTAGGGGAGTTTGGAAAGACGCGCATTGTCAACAGCGAGCTTAGTCTCTGGGGTAAATGCACTTGGGTGTCCCCAACAGGGTTACGAGGGCTGACGACGTTTTATAGCCCTACTTTTTGGTAGCGCAAAGATATCGCTACCTCGGTCCGACGACGTAGGATCAAAAACGCATATTAGTGTCCCGCGCCTCCCAGCCACTGCACTGTTGGCGTACCGTTTCGTCCCAAAGATGGCGAAACATTTGTCGTGTACAGGTGCGTGTGGCCGGAAGAGTACCAAGAACGTATCCTGATACCGGCACAAGCGGCTCTGTTTTCTCCCTTACTTGCACATACGTCGCACTCTGAGACCCATTACTATCGTCTTGCCACTAGCCGACCCATCTTCCTCCACACTCATTCGTCTGGTCCTTACGTTCCTCTTCTACGGCACGCTCGCAACGGACTGGATCTCACGATATACTCTTCTGGGCCTAGCTGTCAAGACATTACCGAAGTGCATCTCTCGGTCGATTGGTGGGCTTCACTGGGCAGAATGGGTACACGGTATCCCACCACGTTGCTCTGCTGGGGTGTTGGAATCGTTTCGCTGCTCTTGTTCCATTCCTGGGGTTTTAATGGGCAGCAGCTGAGCGTCCACGAGTCATTGCGCGTGTTCGTGAGGCACCGAATGCCCGTGCTGATGGTGTCCGCTGCAGTGATCGCATTGCTCCCGCTAGGTCCTGATTACTTCCTTGGAATTGGGAGTGAGCTGGGGTTGCTACGCGCAGTGATGGCGATAATCCTTGTTGCCGTTACGGCTGGAGTGGTGTGCGTCAGTTGGTGGTTATTGGCGACTCTTATGTGGCCCCTCAGATTGTTGAGGAGACGCTTTGCTCAAAGGTATGGTCTCACACCCGTCTTGCAAACATTCTAACTGACGGGTGGGAAGTAGGAAACCTGATGGCGCGGGTATTCCGCGGACCACGGTCATTTCCATGGTCTTCGTTCTGGCACTCATATTCTTGTTTGTGCCCTGGCAGGTTGCTTTCCTCGGATGCTGGATCACTCAACTCTTCAATTGTAATGCGAGTTTGCGAGCCAAGCCACACCCAGGCTCTGTTCCGACGCTAGCAAGTACACCTACGCTACCGCAGGACCAGGAAGACAGGTCATCCGACCTAGACGGTTCGTCGGCAGATTACCCGAGCCCGTCTTCCACGCTATCTCCTAGTCAGATACTCAAGCCCGAATTTGCAAACGCGTACAACCAAAACACGCATATATTATTATTCATGACATGGCTCTTACCGCTGGTTGCCCCGGTGCTGGCCGTATGGGTACGAACGATCCAAACGGCGGGGTACACGACGCCGTTCAACGGTGACCACAACGCGTTCAAAGTTGCCCCATTCTTGGTGCTCGTAGATCTCTTGGGACGTGGACGGCCGCTCGACATAACGTGCGTGTTGTTCTCTCTCTCTTTTTAAGCCTAGCTGAATGGTGGTGTAGGGCTGGATGGCGGGTTGCTGTACGGTGGGGGTGGTTAGGCGTGGCTGCGATCGCGTTCTCGATCGGTGGACGGAGGCCATGGGTAGTATATGACGCGGCGAGCGTCCAAATGGCAATTTTGTTGGCTTGGCAGATCAAGCCGTGGTTTTACGGGCGATAGTGCGCCGTGCACCAGGATCATCGATCAGGGGTCGACCGGTCACGGCGGGATGCTGGCAGTTGCGCAAAGCGTAGAACATTGAATGAGATGTTTGTACAGTCATCCCCCGGCAGTTGAGACAACCTAACTTGAGCTTACTCCTGCCCAAAACCTGCACAACTAGCCCACAATAATATAACTATAATATGATACTGATATAAGATACTTGTCGAATGTGCCCTTATTTTATGGATTGTAAGTAGTGCAGCGCAGTGATGAAGCAAATCGAAAATGACGGCCTTATCAAGCATCCCCCACCAGTTGAGACAGCACCCGAAAAGGGAAATCATGCTGGATATCTCGCTTGCCATTATCTCTCTCGCTTAGCACTGGCAATGCTCTCACCGTCCGACTCTTCCTCTTCGTCAAGAGCTCTGGTTTCCCCACCCTTCATGCTCTGGACTTTCGGTTTTGGAATCGGTTTCTCAAGATCTCCAAGCTTTGGTTTCTTTGATACGGGTTGTCGCCCTTCCTGTTTTGCACACGTAACTTCTTCAGCCCAGACTACCACTGCCTGCCGATGAGCTTCCCGTCATGTGGTGTTCCGCTGTATCTGCTCCTCTGCATGCTTCCAGGCACCTAGGGCTTCCAGCCGTTCCTCCCTCTGCTTTTTCCGCTCTTCCCGTGCTAATCCCTCGGCACAGATCGCCTCATCATGTTGCTCCTATGGATTGAGGCAGTATGGATCTTATACTCCTTGGATTTTGCACGGCCGATCATGTTTTGATGTGGGTGGTAGCAGTGCATTTTTGCATTTCAGATCTCACACGAAGGTTTGGAGACTTGCCATATCCAGTTTATCTCGCTTTGATTACCTTAAATAGTGTGCCACATCGACCACCTTCAACCGGCATCCCTCTGGCATACCACAACATCCAAAGTACACTTGATATATTATCCCAACAAATCACTTAGACGTACCTTCATGTGTCTATGTACATTTTAGCAACATCAACTCAAATCTTGAGCTCACCACTAACGAAATGTGTGCAAAATGCCCCAAATTCATTAATCCGACCAACAAGATACAGCATTGTGACCAATCTGACGTGACAAGTCCATGAACAAGCACATAACCTAAGTGTATAACGTGCGTGTGATGTGACGAAGGACAAGTTGGGGAAGTAAATCGACATTGTCTCAACTGCCGGGGTTGTCTCAACTGCCGGGGGATGACTGTATGTACCCGCACTCCATCGTTGACAGAGCACAGTGCCGATCAATTTTCTCTCCCCTGCGCCGCCGTGATCCACAGAATCGACGCCATCATCAAGAGCTTATCAAGTTGTTATCAGGCCTCAAGGCCCTCTGTTCCATATCCGGCCGATCATTCATCCATGGTCGTGACCAGATCTGTGCAGGTCCAAAGCATGGATATATTCATCTCGTCCTTCAATAATACTCATCTGAAAATTCTTCGGAAACAAAGGGATAGACAGTTATCTTCATCCGACTTGTTTCTACACAATCAAACATGGAAAGTCCAGGATGAGGCGCTTTGCGGGTAGACCATGCATCACGAAGGGATGTTTTAGAGATAGTATCCCTCGCTACATCGTCCTCGTGTGCAAACTTGATGCACTCAAGCACCAATTCTTCCAGCACCGGTACAAACGTGTGATCCGAAGTCGGATCGTGATCGCCAGTGGTGCCACTCGCAGGTTCGTCTGCAGCGCGAGCGAGAAAAGGAACCAAGTTGGGCATACGGCCGTCGCTGAGTTTCAAGCACCGTAACCCACGGACGTCGCTCAGCGTCTTCCGCCAAAAGTCGGGCGAGAGTGGCGGGCAAAGGACATGAAGGGATTCGACGTGGGTCATAGGGATAGCATCACATATGTCGTTTGCCACACGATCTCTGTCGCTGCTCGCCATCGAGCGTCCCAATCTGACGCGAACTATGAGGGAATCATGGCAGTCATTGTGATCCTCCCGTGGGAGGTATGTCACTGATAGATCAGAGTCGCAATCGCCATGTTCTGACAGGGCACAAGAGAATGTCGGTTCATCGGACCGAGGGAAACGGATGGCCAGTGAGCGAATTGTCGGGCTGAACGAGGAGGAATGACTGGATCTTTGCGCGATAATGGATGAGATTTGGGCGTAATCATCAACGGAAGAATTACTCTCCCATTGAAATTCCAGCCAGACCTGTGCTTGTAACGGTATGTTTACGCAAGATAAGAATGTAACAGTGGTCGAGAGCGTTTCTCTGATGACAAGACGAGTAAGAGAGGGCAAGCCAATCTTCGAAGAAACGTTGTATACTCCATCTGAGGGAGAACCACGAGGGCTGCGAAGGCTCTCCAGAATACGTAAGGCTGTGAGGGCACGGATACGACTCAGCATAGCTAGAAAGTCCATGATGTTCTGTTTAGGATCTGGAGCACGGGACAGGAAGAGGGTTGTAATATTGCTCAAGTTGAATGAATACCATGGCAGGGGACAGTCACTGAGCTTGAGTGTACGGAGGGGTGGAACATCCATATCTTTGATCGTTGACGGCCAGTCGGAAGCGCTCCAAGTCCCATCGATATCCAGGATCCGCAAATGGGGAGCGTAGAAGGAGAGATTTGGCGGAAGAACCCTAGCCGGAACATGTAAAAGGAGCTCTTGGGTCCGTTCTACATGGCTCAGCAATTTCTCCGCGAGAGACGACCACCAGGATATCGGCCTCCGGGGATCAAAGGCAATGCGGATATTCAACAACGCATGTTTTGACCTGGCCAGCAGCGCTTCTGTCCAGCGTAGCGATACGATGAAATGGTATGTCCAAAGGGTAGGGCAATCCAGAGCGACATCGCGCCAATGGCGGCAAACGTATGAGACGTTAACCCAACCTGGAACTTTAAAAGTGTGCCAGTAGTTTTCTTCACGATAGTAGTCGCACGCCCCCTGGGTGAATATGTGCGCAAGGGCTTCGGGTGGAAGGCGAAAAATAGGCAAAAGTGAGTTATTTTGAACACGAAGGTTGGGCAAGAATATCGATTGTTTATTGGCCTCTTTGTCAATCTGTGCTGGGGTCGCCATATGCTGGCGGTGGGTTTGCTGAGCGAAAAAGTCAAGCCCGTTTGTTTCGACATGACCGTATTTCAACGACTTACGTGACGGGGAAGAGACAAGTAGTTCCTGTTGCAGGATTAAGTCAGCCGAATTGTTCGGTTGTCCAGTGATACACATTAATCGAGGGCAGAGATCGGATCAGCGCAGACCGCTGTGTGCTTCTCCTGGTTGGTGTGATATTTGAGTCTTATTGAGTCTAGAAGGTCTCGGTACGCATTTGCCAGAAACCATCAGCTCGAAGATCGCGAATGCACGACTACAACCATATTGAAATGAATGGCACAAAGGAGTGTGCTGCATGTCGCAACTCGCTATACTGTGCGCTCAGGTGTGCTGTTTTCCTTTGGAAGGGTCGAGGCCGTCGAACCAGGCATTCCACGTGGTACGGAGGATTTGCTACTACTCAATGCTTATGTCGGCTATTCAGTTACAGAACGGTTTGGTCAAACGCACACTCTGAGCTTGCTTCGTGGTGCACTGGGATCTGCTGTGGCTATGAGACCTCTACACAACGTTCAACGGCGATCACAATGCGTTCAAAGTCGCCCCGTGCTTGTAGATCTCTCGGGACGTGGCCGGCCGCGTGTGCCCCTCCACTTTCGGTATAGTTTATGGTACTGAATGGTATAGGGTTGGATGTAAGCGGGTTGCTGTGGGGCGAGGGTTGTAATCGCGTTTTTGATCGATGGTCGGAGGGCATGAGTAGGACCGATCAAGGCATGGTCTGATCAGTGGCGTGCACGCTGTATACCTGGGTCAAGGATCGCTCCAAGGACCGTAGCAGAATGGTGGAGAATGGCCACGCGGAGTTGACCTGTGAGATGTCGATCACTTTCTGCGCCGCGGCGCTCCACAGAACTGAATCCAAATTCCACACTATCCTCCAGGAGTTTGTCTGGCCTCAAGGCCTTGGGTTCCGTAAGCCAAACCATCGATGAATTACAACAATGTCGTCTTCTAATAGTATTCATCTGAAGATTCCGAAACGTGCCCTTCATAATATACACCATCTTCTTCCTGGTCTACAATGCATTTGAACATGTCAATTCGAGGACAGAGAACCCCACGGGTAGACAATGCATCACGGAGTAATTTTTCCGAGATAACATCCCCTGTCGGATGGTTGCCACGTGAAAACATGATGCGATGAAACGCGAACTCTTCCAATGCCGGTACATATGCATGACCTGGAGTCGGTCCGTGATCGGCAGTTCCCCCAGTTGGAATCCCTACCGGCTCGTCGGCAGAAAAGGCGAGGAGCGAGGTCAGATTGGGCATGAGGCCATCACTAAGTTTCAAGTACCGTAGTTCACGAGCGTGGCCTAATGTCTTCCTCCAAAAGTCAAGTAAGAGTGGGGGGCGACCGACATGAAGAGATTGGATATGGGCCAGAGGGATAGCGCAGCATATGTTGTTCAAGATATGATCTCTGTCGCTGGCCGTCATTGAGGGCTCCAGTCCAACAAGGGCCGTAAGGTAAGCATGACTATCCCGTGGTGGGAACAAGCTTAACAAATCAGGGTCACGATCGTCGCGCATTGACAGGCTGAAAGCGAATGTCGATTCGTAGGACAGGGGGAAACGCATAACTAATGAGCAAATTTTCAGGCTGAACGAAGAGGATTGGCCGAGTCTTTTTGCAATAATTGAAGGGATTTGGGAGAAATCATCAATAGAGGAACCGTTCTCTGGTTGAAATTCTAGCCTGACTCGTGTTTGTAACGGGACGTTTGCGCAAGATAGGAATGCAACAACCCTCGAAAGTGGTGCTCCGACAAAAAGGCGAGTGAGGGGTGGCAAACTGACATCCGAGGAAAGATCGGATGCCCCACTGGAGAGAAAATTGCGGGGGCAAGCAAATGCATCCTCAAGATGTAAGACTGTGAGGGCTTGCATACGAGTCAACGTAGCTAGAAGCGCCATAAGATTCTGTTTGGGGGCAGGAACGCTGCATAGGAAGAGTGTTGTGACGCAGCTCAGGTTGAATGAATACCACGGCAGGGGGCAATCGGCGAGCTTCAGTATGCGGAGAGATGAGGTATCCATATCGTTGGTCGTTGAAGGCCAGTCAGAAGGATGGCTCCAAGTGCTGTGGATGTCCAGGACCTGCAAACGGGGAGCACGCAAGGAGAGCTTTGACGGAGAAGCTCTAAGTGGAATATCTAGACAGAGTTCTTGGGTTCGTTCTATATGGCTCAGCAATGTCTCCACGATAGGCAACAACCGGGATGCCTTTCTCAGGAGATTCACGCGGATGCGTATCTTCAACGATGCTTGTTTTGACCTCGTCAGTAGCTCTTCTGTCCAGCGTAGTGATACAGGGAAGTGGTATGACCAGAGGACTGGGCAGTGCAGAGCGACCCCGCGCCAATGGCAGCAAACGTATGAGACGTTAACCCAACCTGGAACTTGAAAGGGGGGGTCGTACTGGACCTCATCATAGTAGTCGCGTGCGCCACGGATGAATATGTTTGCTAGAGTTTCGGGCGGAAGGCGAAAAATAGGCAAAAAAGAATTCTTTTGCGCACGGAGGTTAGACAACACTCTCAGCTGCTTGTTGATCTCGTCTTCAATGCGCGCTGGAGTCGCGGCCGCCATCATATGCCAGTCGAGTTCAGCCAGTGCCATGTTTGGTCTTGTTGAAGTTGCAAATATTCAATGTGAGGGGCTTCGAACTTGGAGTCATAGTCTGCGATGGTGCCGCTGTCACTGCGGTGGGGATATGGGCTGGCGGAGCTTCGTTCGCGTTTTACTTTGGATCTGGGTAACTTGCTCTAGCACTGACTATGATAACGTTGTATTCTAATATCTATCCAAAGATTAATCGTCCGAGTCTGAGTCATAATTTTCAACATCACAATCGATCATAGTAAGCAGAGGACGTGGTGCTTTGCGGGTAGACAACGCGTCGAGGAACAGCTTTTCCGAGATGGTGCCATCTGCTAACCGATCATCCCCGGGCCAATCGTCCTCTGACTCATCGTCGTCCTCGGGTGCAAACGTCATGCGATACAGCTTCACTTCTTCCAGTGTTGGTATATATGCGCAACATGGAGCCGGATCGCCACCACTAGCCCTCGGAGTCTTCATCGGCTGGTCAACCATGAGAGTAAGAAAAGGAGCTAGATTGGGCATGTCACCATCACTGAGTTGTAGGCGCCGTAATCCACGGAGGTGGCCCAAAATCTCCTTCCAAAATTCATGCGAGAAAGGTGGATAAAAGACATGAAGAGTTTCAACGTGCGGCAGAGGGATAGAGCAATAGACCTTGTTCAAGATGTGATCCATAACATTTCTGGCCTCCCACCAATGCTCGAAGTCAACAAGAATTGTGAGAAATACATCGCGATCCACTGGTGAGTAGGCCATCAAGTGATCGGTGTCACAGTCATGACGCTCCGATAAAGTGAAAGCAAAGTTTGATTCACTGAACGCTGGGGAACGGATGCCCAATGAACGAATTGTCGGGCTAAACGATAATAAATCATCGGAATGCCTGAGTCTTTGTGCAACAATCGAAGAAATTTGGGTATAGTCATCGATGGAGGGGTTGTCCTCCGGTACGAAGTGTAGCCAAAGCGCCGTTTTTGATGGAATGTTTACACAAGATAGTAAGGCAATGACCGACAAAAGCGGCCCTTTGACGAAAAGATGAGCAAGGAGGGGTAAGCTGATTTTCGGGAAATTATTGAACGTATCACCGGAGAGAAAATCACGGGCTCCAAGAATGGCATGATCGAGATGTAAGACCGTGAGAGCTTGTATACGGCTTATCGCGTCCAGAAACTCCACAACGGTCTGTTTGTAGGACCAATGACTGCGGAGGATGAGTGTGGTTACTTTGCTCAGGTTAAGGGAGTGCCATGGCAACGGACAGTTGGTGAGCATCAGTGTACCGAGTGGTGGAATGTCCCAGTCATCAGCAGTTAAATTCCACATGTAGAAAGGGGTGCAATTTCCGTTGATTTCCAGAAACCGTAAACGTGGAGCACGCAAGGAGAAATTTGATGGAAGAACCCTTCTAGGGACGTGTAAACAGAGCTCTTGGATTCGTTCTGCGTGGCTCAGTAACTCCTTCACGAGCTCTGACCACCAGATCTCTGTTTTCAGAGATGCATTGCAGATACGTATCTTCAACGACGCTTGTTTCGACCTGGCTAGTAACTCTTCCGTCCAGCGTAGCGAAACAGTGAAGTGGTATGTCCAAAGTGTTGGGCAATTCAGAGCGACATCGCGCCAGTGACGGCAAACATATGAGACGTTGATCCATTCAGGAACCCGAAAAGTGGGCTGGGACTTGTCCTCGCCATAGTAGTCGCGTGCTCCATGGACAAATATGTCTTCGAGAGTCTCGAGCGGAAGGCGATAGATAGGTAAAAATGAATTCTTTCGAACACGCAGGTTGGACAATGACACCAAGTGCTTATTGACCTCTTCGATTCGTGCTGGGGTCACGGTCGCCCCTACGTGTTGTTATGCTGACCAAAAAAGAAGTCAGTCTCTTTGCCTCGGTCTGACAAGTCAGCTTACGAGACAAAGGTGAACAGGCGATTGCAATAGCAAATCCCAGACTGCTGATGGTATGCTAGACACAGCAGGTGTTGTTTGGTCCTGTTGAATCTGGAAGGTGCGCCGCTTGTCTTCAACCCGTGAACAATGTTTAACCTTTCTTTACCAGCCTATTGGCATGAATTACACAATGAGAGCATGCTGGGTATCGTGTGCTCGACTTGAGCATGTCTGTTTCCTGGGGCCATTGTCGTGCGATGGCCGTCATAGTTCGTGGTGGAGGGTTACTATACGCAAACTCAGTCTGGGGGTAGGTGCATATACTAAGTTGTATGCCTTTGACGAAGTTACAGGGACTGACGGCGTTCTGCAGCTTGCATTTTGCAAAGACATCGCCACCCTTTGGGTCAAGAATGCGCACCAGTCTTCTGTGCATTTAGTGGTGCGCTCAAGGCTTTCCTCCTCTTTAGTTATGCGTTTGCACCCAGCAGCCACTGTACTGAGTTTTGGCATATTGTCTCATTCCTACAAAAATGGAACAATTGACCGAAAAAGTTTGTGCTAGGGACGACTCGAGGCTCTTCTGTTTTCTCCATTTTTCGATCACTCTTCACCTCCTCTCTGTAATCAAACAGGTCCCGTGGTGTGTATCACAAGATTCGTACTTCTGGACGGACGTTGCCAGTGCACGATTGGTCGGCTTCGGTGGGTACAGAGAACAGAGATGCGGTATCCCACCATGTTACTCTGGCAGGTGGTGCGTTCAAATTATCCTGTTTCTCCTTCCATTCTTAGAGTCTGAGACAGCAGCTGAGCCATTTCACGAGGCATCGGTTCCCCATTTTGACGGTGGTGACCAGGGTTGCATCACTTCTATTGTAATCAGATCATCAACTTGCAATTAAGGGCAAGTTGTGCGCTACGTAGGACGTTTGCGTTTGGATCTCAGCTGGAATCATGTTTGTCAGTTGGTGGCACTGATCTACTGTGATTTTTCTGACCGATGGACATCAGGAACAAATTGGGGACCACGAGGTGCACCGTAGCTCACAGTCGAGCATTCCATTGCGTGTCAGTGTTCATATGCCTGTTTGTCTCCCGTGTTCAGGAAAGTTGATTTACTTCTCTGTCACACGATTTTGCGAGCGCGGTTTTGCTGGTATTCCGGTGTTGCTAACCTACCCTTGCACGGAACAGGATGACGGTGAATCCGACCAAGACGATTTTTACCCAGCTATACGCTCAAACCTGCACATGCCGCTTTCTGCGCTGACGCCCAGGTCGAACGATACACAACCGGATACACAGCCCTGTTCAATGGCTATTACAAACGTATTCAGTGTTGCTCTCGTAGGTCTCCGGGAAGAGATTGGCTACTTACCACGGTACGCTCCTTTCCCTACTTTTTGGTCTAGTCCATCATGCTGAGTGGTAGGCCACCTGGTGGGCCCCCGAGGGCGGCTGGAGGGCATTAGTGGATTTATGTGAGCATTCAGATTGGAATTTTTGGGGTTGGCAAATCAAGCATAGTAGATGGCAGAGTACACGTCCATGGTCTGGAGAAGATAGTTATGCAAACTTGCTCCAGGATTATTTACTACAATAATCACTTGGCCTAGATAATCGTACATACAAAGTGACGCACCGATCACAACTAATTTACATCACACCGCCCATCAAGCGTTCAAGTATCAGACGAACCATCTTCGACACTACAATTGATCATGCCAAGTAGAGGTCGGAGCTCTTCATGAGTCGACAGCACATCACGGAGCATTTTTTTCGACATAGCGTCCCCTAACAAACGAGTCTTGAATTTGATGCCATAAAGATCCAGCTCTTCCAGCGCTGGCAAATGTATATGACCCATAGTCGAGGTGCGGTAACTAGTTCCCATCGGAGGTACCACCGAGGCATAAGAAACACAAGAAACCAGATCAGAGATACCGTCGCTAAGTTTCAAGCGACGTAATCCATGGAGATGGCCTAATATCGACCCCCAAAAGTCTGGCGAGGGTGGCGGATTTACGACGTGAAGAGTTTCGACATGGGTAAGAGGGATAGAACAACAGATGTCATTGACGATGCGGTCCCTATCTCTGGCCACCGTTGCGCGCTCCAATCCAACAACAATCATGAGGAAAGCGTTACAATCCCATGGTGGGTACTCCCTCAAGTGATTAGGATCGCAATCACGGCGCTCCGACAGGCTGAAAGTGAATGTTGATCGTCGTGCTGCGGGAGAATGGATGGATAGCGAACGAATCGTTGGGCTGAGTGAGGAGGATTGACTGAAACGTTGCGTGACAATTGAAGAAATTTGGGAATGCCCATCAATGGAGGAATCGTTCTCCAGTGGAAATCCTACCCTGAGCTCCGTTTTCGATGAGATGTTTATGCAAGATAGGAACGCAGCGACTGTTGAAAGTGGATCTTCGATGAAAAAGCGAGTAAGATAGGGTAAACTGACTCTGGAGGAAATATTGAACGCATCGGAGAGAGAACCACGCGCAGTGGGGAGAGCCTTCCAAAGATATAAGGCTGAGAGAGCTTGCATACGGCTCAGCGCGGCCAGAAGCTCCGTAACGTTCTGCTTGGGAACACAAAGACACCCCAGGGTGAGCGTTGTGACTCTGCTCAAGTCGAGGGTGTGCCATGGCAGTGGAAAGTCGATGAAGCTCAGTGTACGGAGAGGCGGAATAGCCCAATCATCAATCTTGAGATTCCACTTCAAATAGGGATTATGGTGCACATTGATTTCCAGGACTTGTAGCCATGGTGCACGTAAGGAGAGATTTAATGGAATTGCCACTGACGGTACATCCAAACAGAGTTCTTGGATTCGTTCTGCTTGATCTAATAGTTTCTTGATAAGTTGCGAGCACCAGGACAGCGTTTCAACGTATCCAAAGCGGACATTTATCTTCAAGGATGCTTGCTTTGACCTGGCCAGCAATTCTTCTGTCCATCGGTGCGACGCGATGAAGTGGTATGACCAAAGTATTGGGCAGTTAAGAGCAATGGCGCGCCAATGACGGCAAACGTATGAGACGTTAACCCAATGAGGAACAAAACTGCGTTGATACTGATTGTCCTCGTAATAGTAGCCGTGCGCACAATAGATAAAGATGTCTGTGAGAGTTTCGGGTGGGAGGCGGAAAATAGAGGAATCCCTTTGGGCGCGGAGGTCGTATAACAGTTCCAACTGACTATCGATCACCCCATCGAACCGCTCTGTGGTGTAAATTGCCATGCGCAGTGCCTTTGTGCTGCTACTTCCGTCGAACGGATGTAGTTGTTGGCTAAAAACTGGTACTAAACCAGGAGTCAATCTCTTGTTCGACACAGCGATCAAAAACACGAACGAACACTTGCAAAGGCAACTTTGCCCAATTGTATGGTTGTCGACTTGTCCGATGATTAATATGTTCGGACACTGTTCGGATTCATTGTAGTTTATTAGTGGTGCGGTATTTGGTCTTGTTGAATCCGAAGCCTCCCGATAAATGATGGCAAATACTAGTCACTGTAACGAGTAACGGTTCTTGGCAGGTCCATACAGGTACAGGAGGACAGCTCCACAACGAATACCGTATAGCGGATCGCACGGCTCTATATTCCACACAGATCGCATCTTCAAACGCTCAAGCCCAGGTTTCCAGACGTTGCGATCTGGACAGTGCCGATGTGGGTGGCACGTGACGCGTGACGAGTGGATCGTCCGTCACACGAGGAGTTAGACTACCGTTCTACTGCCTTGTGACAGGACCCGTAATGTGTGCTGTTCACTGTGTACTGAATGACATGCCAATGTGATCTATATACTGAGGAACCAAACGTATACCATCATCCTATACATCGCAACCACCTAATAATCGTCTGACTCTGAGTCCGATTCCGAGTCTGATTCCGAATAGTCAGAATCATAGGAATCACTAGCATCCTCTGTGTCCATCGCATTTCCAAAGTCACAATGGAGTATGCTGAGTTGAGGACGCGTAGCCTCGCGGGTAGACAATGCACCAAGAAGCGCTCCAGGCCAGGTATTGTCCTTATCCGCAGGGCTCATGCAGTAAAGCTCAATCCCTTCCAGCGCTGGGACAAACGTGTGACACGGAGCCAGGTCCCGATGGCTAGTTCCACCGTCAGCAGTGAGCAAGAGCAACGGAGTCAGGTCAGGCATGTAGCCATGACTCAGCCTAATGCGCCATAATCCACAAAGGTGGCCAAGCGTCTTCCTCCAAAAATCAAGCGAGATTGGTGGGCGGACGATACTAAGAGTATGGACATCTGTCGAGGGGATGGAGCTAACGGGATAGGTTATGCTAATGGCTATGTCCCGCTGGGTGCGCAGTGATAGCGAAGGGATTGTCAAGTGTGAGACTCACTTGACTTGAGAGAGTGAAGCTCGGTAAGGTATCAGACAATAGTCTG